>JAKSYS010000032.1:0-188669 GCA_022925895.1 Fragilaria crotonensis
ATACATAACTGAGGAACGTATGCACTTTAGTACAGGGATTTACCAGGAGGTATACACTATCTGTATACTTTCCGGCAGTCCTAAAATCCGTTTTGTGTAGACTCTAGTATATATGGAAGGTAACCGCTAGGCCTGTCCCAAAGTCATACACCTTAGCGTATGACTTTCAGGGTAACCCTAAAACTGATGCAGGTCCGTGCCTGACTCAGTACTTACGGTTAAATAGTGGTTTTACGAATAAATATATACTTAGACAATTTGAATTCCCACATTTAGAGCACTGACAAGTAACACATGTTCATACGATATTGTTCATCGGTCAAAAATACATCTCAAGTGGGAATGCTCAACACTCCTGACAATTTGCTGATAATTCATATTTAGCAGCATGCCAAGACAAAGAGCTAATCGTACTGGTGGAGGCAGGCTTCGTGTCACTGATGATGCTGCCATTACCGTTGGAGCTGAGGTTGAAGTACGGCCTGAGCATTTAAGGGCTCTAAATGTAACAAAGACCAAAGAAAATGCAGAGGAGACACGAAAGACACATCGTCGTCGCATCAAAAACCTTATCAAGTGGTGGATGACCGAGTACCCTGACTACTTTGAAGTTGGTACTGCATTTTGTCTGCAGAGGAGAAGGCCGACCCAATGATGTTCTACCATACTTGTGACCGTGACATTATTTATTCTGGACTTGAGTTGACTTGGTCCTTGCCTATATGGCAGCCACTAAATACAAAGCTGGAGACATCATTTACACACACTCGCATATGCGAAAGGTACATGATGCAATTCTCTTTGGTGCACGAACTGTCAAAGAGGTACTGTCCACATCATACTATTCTGAAATGGACAGTTTTCTTACTCATTTCAGAAAGAATGTGCCGATGCTGCCAGTCAGGGCAATGTCGACGCGAAGAGTGCTGATCAATCAGCTTTTCCCTGTTTGATTGATCTTGACATGGGCAATTGAAAAGGAAACATTTATGTCTGGGTTTGGACGATTCTACAATGGAATCTTATGGCCAGGTCCATATCGATTGACCCACTGGCATTGCATAATATTGCAATTTCTGAAGATCATTTCGTAATTCGTCATGATTCAACCAAGTCAGACAAAGAAGGGGTGAAGACACACAACAAAGCTGTCTATTGTAACCCTTTGGACCCTATTTTGTGTCCCGGGGTCAGTCTTGGAATCTGGTTGTCGTTGAACCAGAACACATTTCATGATAATTCCGAAGCGAATTTTTCTTCGACATGGTGCACGTGTCGGAAGTGCGGCACATCGCTACTGCGAGCAGCTACAGAAACTTATGAAAGTGTACTGGGGAATTGTCCAGACATACATAACAACTATGTCTGCACATGGCATTAGGAAAGGAAGTGCCACACATGTTTCGTGTGCCACAACATGTCCTCCACCAATTGCCTCAATTGCGAATCGGGGCGATTGGTCGATGGGAAAAGTTCTCGACGTGTACTGGCAATTTGCCGACGTAGGAGATGCGTACCTCGGACGTTGCCTCTGTGGCCTGGACCCAAACCTCAGTACATTCTCTGTCCTCCCCCCTCATTGGACAGTGGACGATCCAGTTCATGACCCAGATATTGAAGATGCATTGCAATTAATGTATGGTGTCATTATTGCCCAACATCCCAACAGTATCGCGGTACTGGTTCGACTGTTGGCATCTGTCACCTATGCCTCCGATTGGTTGCTTGCTTCATCTGCTCAGTATCCTGGACATCCATTGTCCGCTGTTCCTCTCCTTCAAAATCCTGAACTGCTAAATCGATTGAAAATGAAAGTCACGATTGAGCCTACGAATTCACTGGCTATCTCCACTGGGATTCCACCTCATGTCAAACAGTTGAACCTGATGACATCGCTCCTTGAGCTTTGTCAAACTACATTGCTACGTGTGAATGAGCAATCTACTATTGTAAGGGAGTCTATTTTTGAGGCTATGGAATTAAGGGCTATCGAAAACGGTCAAATTACTCGCCACCAGATAGTGGACATTCTAGATGAATTCAGGAATGGCATTCGAGACGACGTGCGGGCACAGATTGAACTCATTCAAGCTGTACCCGGCATTAACCAGCATCCGGGTGATGGTGCTGGGGATGCAGCAACTCGTATAGGTGGCGGTGGTGAGCAGGGGACATTGTACACTCACTCCGGAAGGTTCTGGGACGTTCCCCTGGCATTCGCCTTCCCAGTGTCCGTGAAGCGAGACGTGGGTTGGCGCCTGTGGCTGCAAGGAATGCCGGCACATACCACAGTGGGTGAGAATGGAGAAATGATACAGAACAAGATCAAGGCATTTGCAAATTCTTACCTGCTCGGTTGCCAAGAAAAGTTGCAGAGGACTACAAGTTGCACTGGAGGCCTCTATTTTCAATGATGGAGAAGGGTTTTGGCGATATTCCTGAAGTGTTGACGCCTGCAATTGTTAACAATTTATACGACCTGGGAACTGAGTATTTGAGAACAAGGGTAAGTTACGTGTTCACAAACAAAAATTGCATCACAATGCTTGGGTCATCGCAACTTGGGCGAAGTACCTGAGCAGGAGTATGATTATGAAGAAGGAACGGACGACGACAAGCAACACTTACCTGCTGCAACCTATTTAAACCGACCTCGAGCTGCAGGTCTGAAGCGCCGTCGAGGCGCAAATGTGGCGGCGATCCGTCAGGAACAGCCTGCGGGCGGCAACGCCGTCGTGGTCCTCACACGGCGATTGAACAAGAAGTTGCGCAGGTCACACACCATGCACCAAACGACGACTCCAGCAATGACAATGACGGTGGAACAGCAGTAGTAGACTGATTGTTAACTGATACTAGTAACCTGTGAAACGAGGAGCAAAGCAGATGGTTAGAAACGGATGGAAAATGAATTGGCAGCTAGATTCATGCAAGCACACGATGCTGCACGACATAGAACCTCTGGGTACGTACCTTATTTTGGTTGAAGGCCGTTGAGGAAACCATTGATTTCACTTCTTACGGGATCTTACGGGCATTGTGTATCGAATGGCATGGTGTAGATTGTTCGACACCATGTTTGTCTTGCGACAACATGGTGTTGACCGACATCGGTCCCTCTGCGGTTTTTGTGGTTCCAGAGTTTTTGTTCTGGAGTGTTTGAAAGAACACACCTGGAGTGGTTAATTTCATGACACTCGTGATTCTACTTCACAAGTACATACGTACTTGCGGTATTTTTATTCTAAGTATAGACGTAAGACCTATACATGTTAGCATACTTTCATCTTTATGAGCATAAGAGAACTACGTTGCCCGATAGGATATATACCCTACTCTAGAGGCATACCTTAGGTGTATACTTTTCTCCCTCGCTTATACATAACTGAGGAACGTATGCACTTTAGTACAGGGATTTACCCGAGAGGTATACACTATCTGTATACTTTCCGGCAGTCCTAAAAATCCGTTTTGTGTAGACTCTAGTATATATGGAAGGTAACCGCTAGGCCTGTCCCAAAAGTCATACACCTTAGCGTATGACTTTCAGGGTGGCCCTAAAACTGATGCAGGTCCGTGCCTGACTCAGTACTTACGGTTAAATAGTGGTTTTACGAATAAATATATACTTAGACAATTTGAATTCCACATTTAGAGCACTGACAAGTAACACATGTTCATACGATATTGTTCATCGGTCAAAAATACATCTCAAGTGGGAATGCTCAACACTCCTGACAATTTGCTGATAATTCATATTTAGCAGCATGCCAAGACAAAGAGCTAATCGTACTGGTGGAGGCAGGCTTCGTGTCACTGATGATGCTGCCATTACCGTTGGAGCTGAGGTTGAAGTACGGCCTGAGCATTTAAGGGCTCTAAATGTAACAAAGACCAAAGAAAATGCAGAGGAGACACGAAAGACACATCGTCGTCGCATCAAAAACCTTATCAAGTGGTGGATGACCGAGTACCCTGACTACTTTGAAGTTGGTACTGCATTTTGTCTGCAGAGGAGAAGGCCGACCCAATGATGTTCTACCATACTTGTGACCGTGACATTATTTATTCTGGACTTCGAGTTGACTTGGTCCTTGCCTATATGGCAGCCACTAAATACAAAGCTGGAGACATCATTTACACACACTCGCATATGCGAAAGGTACATGATGCAATTCTCTTTGGTGCACGAACTGTCAAAGAGGTACTGTCCACATCATACTATTCTGAAATGGACAGTTTTCTTACTTCATTTCAGAAAGAATGTGCCGATGCTGCCAGTCAGGGCAATGTCGACGCGAAGAGTGCTGATCCAATCAGCTTTTCCCTGTTTCGATTGATCTTGACATGGGCAATTGAAAAAGGAAACATTTATGTCTGGGTTTGGACGATTCTACAATGGAATCTTATGGCCAGGTCCATATCGATTGACCCACTGGCATTGCATAATATTGCAATTTCTGAAGATCATTTCGTAATTCGTCATGATTCAACCAAGTCAGACAAAGAAGGGGTGAAGACACACAACAAAGCTGTCTATTGTAACCCTTTGGACCCTATTTTGTGTCCCGGGGTCAGTCTTGGAATCTGGTTGTCGTTGAACCAGAACACATTTCATGATAATTCCGAACGAATTTTTCTTCGACATGGTGCACGTGTCGGAAGTGCGGCACATCGCTACTGCGAGCAGCTACAGAAACTTATGAAAGTGTACTGGGGAATTGTCCAGACATACATAACAACTATGTCTGCACATGGCATTAGGAAAGGAAGTGCCACACATGTTTCGTGTGCCACAACATGTCCTCCACCAATTGCCTCAATTGCGAATCGGGGCGATTGGTCGATGGGAAAAGTTCTCGACGTGTACTGGCAATTTGCCGACGTAGGAGATGCGTACCTCGGACGTTGCCTCTGTGGCCTGGACCCAAACCTCAGTACATTCTCTGTCCTCCCCCCTCATTGGACAGTGGACGATCCAGTTCATGACCCAGATATTGAAGATGCATTGCAATTAATGTATGGTGTCATTATTGCCCAACATCCCAACAGTATCGCGGTACTGGTTCGACTGTTGGCATCTGTCACCTATGCCTCCGATTGGTTGCTTGCTTCATCTGCTCAGTATCCTGGACATCCATTGTCCGCTGTTCCTCTCCTTCAAAATCCTGAACTGCTAAATCGATTGAAAATGAAAGTCACGATTGAGCCTACGAATTCACTGGCTATCTCCACTGGGATTCCACCTCATGTCAAACAGTTGAACCTGATGACATCGCTCCTTGAGCTTTGTCAAACTACATTGCTACGTGTGAATGAGCAATCTACTATTGTAAGGAGTCTATTTTTGAGGCTATGGAATTAAGGGCTATCGAAAACGGTCAAATTACTCGCCACCAGATAGTGGACATTCTAGATGAATTCAGGAATGGCATTCGAGACGACGTGCGGGCACAGATTGAACTCATTCAAGCTGTACCCGGCATTAACCAGCATCCGGGTGATGGTGCTGGGGATGCAGCAACTCGTATAGGTGGCGGTGGTGAGCAGGGGACATTGTACACTCACTCCGGAAGGTTCTGGGACGTTCCCCTGGCATTCGCCTTCCCAGTGTCCGTGAAGCGAGACGTGGGTTGGCGCCTGTGGCTGCAAGGAATGCCGGCACATACCACAGTGGGTGAGAATGGAGAAATGATACAGAACAAGATCAAGGCATTTCGCAAATTCTTACCTGCTCGGTTGCCAAGAAAAGTTGCAGAGGACTACAAGTTGCACTGGAGGCCTCTATTTTCAATGATGGAGAAGGGTTTTGGCGATATTCCTGAAGTGTTGACGCCTGCAATTGTTAACAATTTATACGACCTGGGAACTGAGTATTTGAGAACAAGGGTAAGTTACGTGTTCACAAACAAAAAATTGCATCACAATGCTTGGGTCATCGCAACTTGGGCGAAGTACCTGAGCAGGAGTATGATTATGAAGAAGGGAACGGACGACGACAAGCAACACTTACCTGCTGCAACCTATTTAAACCGACCTCGAGCTGCAGGTCTGAAGCGCCGTCGAGGCGCAAATGTGGCGGCGATCCGTCAGGAACAGCCTGCGGAGCGGCAACGCCGTCGTGGTCCTCACACGGCGATTGAACAAGAAGTTGCGCAGGTCACACACCATGCACCAAACGACGACTCCAGCAATGACAATGACGGTGGAACAGCAGTAGTAGACTGATTGTTAACTGATACTAGTAACCTGTGAAACGAGGAGCAAAGCAGATGGTTAGAAACGGATGGAAAATGAATTGGCAGCTAGATTCATGCAAGCACACGATGCTGCACGACATAGAACCTCTGGGTACGTACCTTATTTTGGTTGAAGGCCGTTGAGGAAACCATTGATTTCACTTCTTACGGATCTTACGGGCATTGTGTATCGAATGGCATGGTGTAGATTGTTCGACACCATGTTTGTCTTGCGACAACATGGTGTTGACCGACATCGGTCCCTCTGCGGTTTTGTGGTTCCAGAGTTTTTGTTCTGGAGTGTTTGAAAGAACACACCTGGAGTGGTTAATTTCATGACACTCGTGATTCTACTTCACAAGTACATACGTACTTGCGGTATTTTTATTCTAAGTATAGACGTAAGACCTATACATGTTAGCATACTTTCATCTTTATGAGCATAAGAGAACTACGTTGCCCGATAGGATATATACCCTACTCTAGAGGCATACCTTAGGTGTATACTTTTCTCCCTCGCTTATACGTACCACTGTTTCCGTTCGACGGTACTATGGTACTACCAGGTAGTACTACTCCGTACACACATCATATTGACTCTGATGTATGGAATACAGTACTAGTACCCAGTATTTGATATTCAGTAAAAGCGGTCTACTCCGAGCTCCGACAGTACATGTAGATAGTAGATATGCATACATAAATGTCATATATGTCATAAGCAGATAAGCAGTACCAGTACAATTCATAGTACTGTACGCAGAAAGCGGACCCACGCACGCGGTCCGCGCTTCCACGGATGTACGGACAGTACTCCCACCACCCGACCAGAGTTGTCGGGATAGTGTAGCCGTCGTCTTTCATGCAATTTTTGGACTCTAGTAGGGTCTGCCATCAATATGAGAACTGGCTGACGATTGAATTGCGACGCATCAATCAACTGCTGATAATTACAACTTGCAACTTGCAATCCATCATCCTAGCACGTCCTCGTCACTTCGAAACGATTTCATCTAGCAAGTTGCCATGAGACTATCCATCGCTTTGAACTGTGCGTTCGCCCTTGGGTTGATGGGACCAAGCGATGCGTTCACTGCTACATCCCCAACTGCGTTCCTTCGCCTACCCGTGAAGCTGAGAGTCGGAAATTTCGGCCCTGGTGCTGGATGGGATAACGACGACTTTCTTGAATCTCTGTCAAAGCCGAACGAGCAACGTCCTATTGAAGATGAAGTTCCAGTTCAAGAACTAGAAGGTACATTACCACCTGTTCAACCGTATCGGGGAGAACACGATGAGAACCAGGGCGGCTCCAGATTCAAAGCGATGATGGAAGCGGCTCAGCGGGCCAAAGCTGCAGGTCTCCCCACCCGAGGATCGCCGCCCATCAATCCGTACGCTGCGAATCCTTTCGCCCCTCCTGCTGCCTATTCTAACGCACCTCCTCCTCCACTGCTCACCATAGATCCGGCCGAGGCCGAGAAACTGTCGGTCGAGCAGCAAGCTGCCTTGTTTCGTCAAATGATGGAGCAGAGACAAAGCCAGGCGGCGACATCGTACAACCCACCAACGCCGGGACCTCCCACCATGATTGGCGGTCTCGATGCCAAGGGTCGCAAAATTGGACGGAACCGTGATACGGATACGATTGCCAACACTTCGGATCTGTACTTTGCGCAGCTCAAGCGTGATTCGTCCGTCCGAAATATGGCTCGTATTCAAGGCGATGAGGAATTTGCTGATAAAGTCTTTGCGGATCCAAGTGTGAAGCAGTTGGAAGTCGAACTCAAGGAAAACCCGTACTTACAAAAGTAAGGATCCAACGTGGACGTTTTGCACCTAGGTTGTCCTTGACATGCACGCACTCACCTTTTTTCTTATTACAGGGAAAAAGACGAAAACAAGGGAATTTTTCAGGCCATGGCAGAGGAAATGAAACAATTTCAAATCAGGCAGGCGGCGAATCAACCAGATGTCAAGGATACGGGTCCCAAATACAAGGAAATTATGGCAGCCAAGAAAGCCAAGAAGAGCGGTAGTGAAACTCCAACTCCACCCCCGGCACCAGTCGTTGCAGCAGTTCCAGCGCCAGTACCTGCACCGGTTCCAGCTGTTGCTGAAATCCCAGTGCCAGTTCCACCACCTGTTGTTGTTCAAGTCCCGGCTCCAGCACCAGAATTGGCTCAAGTCCCCGCTCCAGCACCAGTCGTCGCGCAAGTACCAATCCCAGCACCAGTGCCAGCACCCGTTCCAACACCTATTGTCACGATACAAGCGAGCGAGCCAATGGAAGAAACGGAGCTTACAAAGCGCAAGATTCGTGAACTCCAGGGCTTGTTCCTAAAGCACCGAGGAGGCCCTGGCTTCGGATCTGGTCGTCTTCGTGGCAGCGAGGTGGAGCAGTTTGAGGAAACATTGAAGGCTGTTGGTGCACAACTCAGAGCTGACGCTGGTCTTAGAACGGAAGCGGCATCGACGGTTCCTGCTCCGGTAGCCGTGGCGGAGCCGATTGCCGCCGCTGTTCCAGCACCAGCTCCGATCCCCTCGCCGTCGCCTCAGATCCGTCCTCCACAGCTTGAGGCTCATGCTCCGCTTATTACTCCTCCGCCTCGTCCAGACACGTCTGCAATGACAACATTCACTACAGGCTCTGTGGATCCACGCTTGCAAGGATCGCTGGCCTGCGTTGAGGGTGCTCTTCAAATGTACAAGAACTGCTCTCCTGAAATCCAACAGGGCATGTTGATGGCACTTCGTGCTGCCTTGTTGTCGGCTGCCAATTCTTGTCAGCAAGTGATTGAAGGTACCGTGGATCAAACATCCTACTCGCCGCCACCACCGCCGCCTGTATTTACTTATACAGCTGGTGCTCAAGATGCTACGATTGAAGAATCAGGTGAGGAACCCGTTGTCGACGACGTTGCGACTGTTCAAGGTGCGATGCCTTCCGGTAACGACTCAAACACCGTTCTTCTGCGCAAGGTCTATGATTCTCTAAGTGCTGCATCCGGTGGGGGGAAGTTTGGGCTTGGTCCCATTAGTGCTGGCGAGGTAAGGCGATTTGATGAACGCATTCGTTTTGCTAATCAGTATTGATTTTTGGTCGTTGTAAAAACTCATTCTTTCTTTTGGCGTTTCGTTTCAGGCCAGTGATATTGTCGACCTAGTCATGGATATGCGCTCGATTTTGATGGAGGAGCTTGATTCGGGTATTCCAGATGATGATTCTCCTGTCCTGCCTACTCCTACTAGACCTGCAGAACCACCTCGTAGTCAGCCATCACAAGGCACATCGTCAACGTACCAAAAAATGCTGGCCAAAGCTCGGGCGGCGAAGAAGCAAAGTTAGGAATGCATACAGTTTAGTTTGACGTTAGAAATATCGGCACAGCTGGCGTTATCGACTTTGGTCTCGTTTCTTCAAGGCATAGTGTAGAGCCCATAGTCAAGACTCCCTGCTGTTTACGAGCATTGCAGCAGGGACAGTGCACGGCGGAAGGCACGAATTGGGCCTTAAATGGCTGTATCGTCCATTCCATCGGCTAGATATTTTGATAGAGGAAGATCCAGACAATGGAAGTGCTCACATCTAATCATATTCTGGGTAACGCGCCCCCCTCCCAAGCTACTTGCACAATTCTCAAAATCTGAAGCCATAGTAAGTACAAAGCTACGTTTCGAAATCAAAGTGCATTCGCTCGTTTGGATCGTGTGGATTCAGTGACTCCACAGATTCGATTGCTTCCTTGAATTGCTCCAGCAGGGCAACAACACCAGGACGCGTGTACTCGGAATCAATACCCAATTCGTCATTACCCCTTTCTAGCATAAGCTTCCACGACCGGCCGAGCTGTTCCACCATTTTCTCGCCACCCCAACCTACTTCGTGATCGTTCATCCAAAAGTCATGTTCCTTGAGAGTGTCGGTAAACCCCAGTAATAAATCAAACTTTTCTTGCCATTCCAACGCTTGTTGAAACCGCACAGTGAATGCATTCCACGCGCTTATAACCCGATTTGAAAATGACGTGTTAAACGTCATGAAATCCTGACCATGCTGTTCCCCCAGAATCAGTTTACTCATTTCTTCCATCCGATCTTGCCGTTCCTTCGTAATGATAATGACGCGAACGTGATCGACTTGTTCTTGCGAACATTCGGTGGGATCAAAGTCATCGTCATCGGCTATTTCATCATCGTCGTCATCTTCATCGTCATTCTGCTTGGTTCCTCGCGCGACGCCACGAATAAGCGAATAGCCAACGCCTGAACAACGATCACAAATCAATTGAAGGTGTTCCATTGCAATATCGTACGGTGATTTATGAGAATTTGCAGGTTTGTGTCGCTTAGAGGAAGGGAGATCTTCATCGTCACGATGTTCGTGATGAAGATAGTCAAGACTTTCTGGAGAAACAGAAGATGCCTCCATAATGTCGGAGGTCGAGGAAATTGGATTTGGAACTGTTTGTGACTGCAAAGCAACCATATTCTCCAAGGTGAGATGCTCATTTTCTAACTCATCTTGATGTGCTGGTTCCTTCGTCACTGCCAAGTAGATTCTTTCGAATTCCTTCGATAAATAGTATTCTTGTTCTCGATTGGACGGATCGTTTACACGCGCCGATCGACATCGCTGCAGTGCCAACGTGACACTGACTCCCGTCCCGTGCTTGTTCTTGATACCTGCCTTGGTCAAGATCTCCAAGTCGGGTCGATTGACGTGGGGAAGGATTGCTGCTGTCTTGCCACAAAAAACATGCAGAACAATCTCTTCCGGACATTCGTCGTTGGAATGAAAATGACACAAGTGACGCCCGTCGTCTCCGACGCCGCAGATGAGACAGACACCTTCAGCGCTGAGTTCTTCTGTTGTCATTAGGAACAAAGGAACGTGCGTAGGATCTGATTGAGGCAATGGGTCGTTCGATCGCTCGCTCACCTAAATGCGTTTGCCGCAATACAGGGAACGGACGAATGAGAAGGTCAGATCTGCACGCGTGCTCTTACTGATTTTGATGCTTCTCTGTATTCCCCGTTTCCATCGGTGATCTCGATTTGAGGGATCGAGCGGCTAGAAGATTCCGTCTGATTGAAGTTGAACGTCGGGTACCGGATCTCCGATGGTGAATAGAATACAGCATAGGAAACTGACACGAGTAAGCTCAGTTCGTCCGACCGTCTTCCGTTTAGAAAAGAATCGATCTACTGTACATACAGTACAGTATTCCTCGCTCAGCGAAGCGCTGATCCGGATTCATACTCGAATCAGTACTCGTACCGTGTACGGTAGTAGCAGTAAAATGCACTTGGCACTGACCTTGATTCATGTGATGGCACTCTTGTCCTGATGACTGATGTTGGTTTGGATTTTGGATGGTTGAGGGTAGGGTGTATGTATGCGCAGAGAACAAACATTGTCGGATGGAGAAAGTGAACTTTTTTTGCGCCATCGAATACATTTCTCCATCGACGATCCAAGCGGGTGTCCCACACTCGACATTTTGAGTGAATTGCGTTGAATATGTTAAGGATCATCCTGATATGCCAAACAATGGCCGTCGTCACTTCACTGCAGACAGTCACGCCGATCAGATCCAATTCAAAGTCGAGATTTACGTCCTCTGTCATGTTGGCACGAAAGGGAGCCATGAGTCGGAACAAGGGATTCGGAAACAAGAAGGACGAACCAGTCATAAATGAACCACTTGTTAAACAAGAAGGCCGCATCTACTCCATGCCGGCACTCTATGATCTCGCTTTTGGTTATCGCAATTTTGAACACGAAGTTGATTTTTTACTATACGCCCATGAGCAATTCGCCGGCTCACCTGCCACCAGTGTACTGGAATTGGCTGCTGGACCAGCGCGGCATTCCTTGGGAGCGTTGCTTCTAGACGACGGGTCGATTCGGAGAGCAACTGCACTAGATTCTTCACCAGAAATGGTTCACTATGGAAAAGACCTGGCGTCACACGAACTCGGAGAGGCGATTGCATCGTTTCAGTACTTAGAAGGTGATATGAGAAACTTTCACTTGACACAAACACACGACACCGCATGGATACTATTGGGATCCCTTCAACACATGACTTCTAATGACGATGTACTAGCGTGTTTCCGAAACGTGCACAACGCTCTGAACCAAGGAGGGACTCTCATCCTCGAACTCCCTCATCCGCGAGAAACCTTTTCCATGGTCGAATGCACGCGCAACGGTTGGGAGGTTCCACTCGAAGATGACGCGGGCGATGCATACGGAGAATTGCAAATCATCTGGGGGGACGAGAATGATACGTTCGATCCAATTACCCAAGTTCGTCAGTTCAGCGTCTCCATGGAAATAAAAAGTGATCTACCCGTCAGTGGCTTAAAATCGGTGAATGAAATTGTCCCGATTCGGTTATTTACATCCCAAGAGATATGTGCCCTGGCGACTTTTTGTGACTTTGAAGTGGTAGCCATGTTTGGAGCGCTGGATGAAGAAGTCAGCGTTAACGATGAGGAGGCATTTCGCTTGGTCTGTGTCTTGCGAAAGAATACGGGTAAACAATAGAATAATTGAGCTCGCGGGCGTGGCGTCAATGGCACAACGCAGTATTATCCTGTATTCTCCAGGTCTCTAATCGAGTTCGATGACAGTGTAGCATTCTCGAGCAAAGCAGGCAACTTCCCTCGTCACTTTAAATGAGAGTCATGCTTTACATGGATCGTGCCTCTGGTACCACAGCAACTTCAAGGCATTTGCATTCCAGAAAACCAGATCTTTCTATGGGAACATAGATCACAACATTTGATATTATATCACCAGCACTACTAGCTACTCAAACGCGTATTGCTGTGCACTGCCGCAACTCCGGTCCAACAAATCAGGCTCTTTATTGAAATTCCAGCATTATGTTCTTGGCACTTCAAACAGATTCCTTTCTCTCGTTATCCTACATTATTTGCCTCTTGGTAGCCTGTGATTCCTCTGCTTGGTGGTCAGGAAGGATACAAATCTTCAATCAACAAAGCTACTTGCTGCAAGACAAAGGCCATATCACATCCTTGATCATCCTTTTGAAAGTAAGCTTGAAAGAACATGCCCATCCCAGTTGCCTTGCATTTGCAGAATGCGTTGAACAGTATTTATCTCACCCAGCTGACCAAGGTGAGCAACCTCTTCAATTTTTCCACCACGTATACAACCAACCTTTCGATGACGCAATATTGAGACGAACTCTTGTTGGCTGGTTTCCGACTTTGAAAGGATTCTCTCTAAACAATGGTCTATTCTAGCATCCACACCAGCACTCCTCAACCAAGCCATGACCGATCACTCTTGGACCCACTGTGCAATGGCCTCCTTCTTCCGGCTGTGTGGAACCCAGGTTGCTGCACTGATGAAATGGCCGAACTGCATCAGCATCACTCCCATCATAACCTTCTCCCCGCATCCGGTGTACATTAACAGCTACATCTCTTTCCAGCTTCTCAGCAGTCACCCATCAGTCCAATGATGCTGGTTATGAAGAGTTCAAATTGCTTGCCACTGAGATGGAAATTAACAGTTAAGAATCACTTAAAGATGTCCAAAGGAATGCTTGTCCGTGCTCCTGAAGTAAAGGCTGGTGTCCTACGGACACTTCCTACTGCTGCCACGCTTATCACTACCACTGGTGTTCAACAATGTATTTATATGGCCAGCAGCAATCCTTGACGATGCCGTGGTACTGTAGTTGTCAGCAACCATCGTGCTAAATTGACAAGATGAATTTGTAAAAGGACTGCAGCAAAGGAATGATCTATGACAACTAATTAGTACAGGGTAGACACCAGCCACCAGCCCCAGCCTCTGGTCAACACCAGAAAACCCCGTTGCAAAACCTTATCATAGTTCGCAAACAACAAGGTTTATCTATGTAACTCATTTAGCACTGTTGTACCAATGCTCTGCAAGTATGCATCACATACCAAGAGATGCTTGTTGCCACTCCTTCACTCCCTCCAGCAACAATGAATGCTTCATCATGATCATTGATGTGAGTGAGCTGATGCATGTTACTTTGCCTCAACCACAGGCACAACCTTGTTCCAATGGAAATTGAACATCTGTCCATATCAGAACCTGTGCTATTTTTTAGTCCTCATCACAAGTGCTATTTAAATTGCAGGCAAAGTAATGATGAGGAGTATGGGCTAAACTTGATCAGAGATCTCTTGGTAGGTGCCTATTCTGTTGTTTCTATTTTGCATGGCATGACAGCACTGCTACGCCACTACATTGCTTATATACTTATGTACCTATCAGATAGGTCATTGGTTTGTATTGCCGCGGTCGTCCCTGCAGGCATAGTATCTTGTTGTTGGTCACCTTGTGAATATCAGCACAAACACCCAAGCACCATTCATACCAGAAAGTATTCATCCATTGTGACATGGGTTGATTTGCATAATATACAGTACGGTTCAAACCCATACAGTTCCAATATCATCACACACCTGCAGCCCAATTGGCTGATCTCTGAGCAAAAGATGATCTATGCATTTGATTTAAAAACCGAATTTTGAAGGAACAAACATCACCACCAAAACATTTGTTGTTCTAAAATTGCAGCCACCATAACCATCACTGTAAGAATGATGTGATCCATACTTTTGTGTCATCAACCATAATTTTACAGATGAGATTAAGCAGTTATGAAAAAATGTTTTGATATGCAATTACTGATCAAAGTCATTGTACACCAGCTGTCTTTAACATTCTTTTTGTGGTACAACAGGGCATTCTTTTATCAACTTATGATGTTCCGCAACAGAGGACAAAACAAGGTTCTATTGGTATTAGTACTGTAGGGAATTGTATATTGCCATAATTTTCTGGAAGATTTCCTGATGCCACACCACAATCTCTGATTGTTCTCCCGAAAAGAATGGTCTGTCCCTGATTGCCTGTCAAACAGCTTCGGGATCCTGTTTCCTCTTTTGATTGCATCTGCATTTTGCTTTGCCACGCTTGGTATTGATACACTGTAGAATCTTAATTATTCACTTGCATGCATTCCCAAACTCTCTTAAGTCTTTGTGTTCACGCAGGAACTCATACTCCATCACTGCCGTTTTGGGCTAGCATTAAGATGCTGGAAACCTTTTGTTTCCTATTTCCATCAGAAAAATCTTTGCTCACTCCCCTCTACTAAGGAGGCGTTTGCTTGGGGGTCCGTAGGGTCGCGTCCATTGCACCAACAAGATTGGATTTGATGTTTCTCATCAATGAATACTGAATACTGCTGTTCATTGACATGTGTTAAAATCTCATGACGTTTTGGTGCGATACCAGAATTGTACAGTACTTCGGACTTCGGACGGTTTCAAACGTCACAATCAATTCCGGACTTTTCCGGATTACTCTACACTGGTAGATTTCTGTGATTATACTCGAGTTCTACTAGTAGATGGCGTACTCGGAGTACTGAGAGTACAATTCGAATTTGAGTACTTGTGTGCTTCTACCAGTACCAGGTTTTGCAGTACAAGTACTCCGCACGGTACATTTTTCGCTTTTTAAATTCAATGTGTGATTCGATGCGACATCCATTGCAAAACCATGTTTCATGATACACATGCACAACTGGAACACGACAACGCGACAACCATATTGCATGCATGTATGTACATACATGCACAAACGCATAAAGCAAACAACGCATTACTCCAGTATTCTACTCCGAGTAATTTTTAGCAGGACGCCTTCAATTCCACTCACGCAGCTTTCTTGGGGCGAAAACCACTCCCACGACAGTGTTCGGTTCGCATTCCACCTCGTTCCCGAACAATGAACCCAGTCAAAGGGAATGCAACGGACTAGATACCACGGTATCGTCATGCGTATTGGAATGTGCCATCGCAATTGAGCCGCGGGTCAAAGCACTGACAAGGACCTCACTGAGAGCCTGTTGCAAGTCGTCTCCCTAGACTATTTGGTGGTCAGTGCCATCAAAGAAACCGGTTCTAATAAGGGATATCATTCTAGATGTATACTTTAAGTGCTATAATGGTGGATGACTTCGGCGATCGAGGGTTGTACACGAGAGACCTTTGCCAAGGCGAGCCACACGGCCTTGGAAAGATGGATGGTATACGATGACGGTCGACTCTATGAAGGATGCTGGGATTATGGTAGGTATCACGGACATAGTTCTACGTCCTTTCCCACTATAACGATCGCTGCAGAGGTGAATACAACTATGATGCAAATGCACGGTCGAGGGGTATACTGGTGGGAAGATGGACGAGTACATGTTGGGCACTTCAGGGACAATCAACGCCATGGACAAGGATCATACCTGTTGCCCGATGGTTCGCGGTATACTGGATCATTCATCTTTCGAAAGATGCACGGCCATGAGACACACATGTTCCACTGCGGTTCGAGATACGAAGGTGAATATCAGTATGGACAGAGTGATGGGAATGGCATTCTTCATTATGCAAGTGGACATCAGTGCGAAGGGCGATTTCTGCTAGGGCATTGGCATGGACGCGGGATCTTTTCAATCCGCGACGGGAGCCTTAAAAGGAAAGGTCAGTGGATGAGAGGCGAACCGGCTGTTGAATGTTCCAACCAAGACATTCAAAGAGTATAATGCTTAGCAAAACCTCGAACAGGTTTGATTCGATCTGATCATACAGGTTTGGTAACAACGAAGTAGACAGTATTTCAAACATCACCTCGATTCTCCGACTTGTTCAAGCGAATGAATGCAAGGCTTCCCACCATACTCCATAAGGTGCCACAAGCTATTTGCAGCAAGGTACTAGCTTGACCCTTGGACTCCCACGATTAATATACTTAGAATCAAGATGTGACAAAAGCAGAATATTCGATCAAGCAGCAGCGTCGTATGCAAATCTTCCTACCAGTGGTTTGCCAAAATATGCAAGAAATCAGCGGAAGATAATCGCTTCCTAGTCAGTTTCATGTTCTGTCAATCTATCTACCCCCAAGCGTAACAAAGGGAATGCAAGCACATAATGACCGGGAGCTTCCAATCGTTGTCCTCGTTTGTTAATCCATCCACTCCGACAAAAGATAAGGGGGCATGAACGCAGACACTGAAAGGCCTAACCCACGGAGGTGTCGGGGTGTCGACCTTGATGTTCTCGCTGTTCGCACTGGATTGGAGTTTCACTTGGGGGCGCAGCCTGATCTTTCTGCGTTTTAGGAACGAATTGATCCCAAATAGAGCGTTGGCGCTCTTGCAGATTCCTTAAAGCCTCCTCTCCCTCTAAATTGGCTTGATCCTTGTCATGTCTCGGTGACCGGAAAGACTTGCTTGGAGTCCCCCGTTTGCGCTTCCGACTCAGGGGACGACCGTACATGGAAATCTCCACACCGGCATCGAAGAAGCGAATAGGTGGGGCCCTTTTCGGTGTAACTTCATCGCCTGAACTGTCTCCTTCAATCTGCGCAGACGCAGATTCCTTCCCACCGACATAAATTATATAGTATGGTGCTGAGTCCTCGTTTTCTGTAAGGTAATTGGAACCGTTCTTTTTTCGATCACGTTGTTCGACTCTACTGTGCGTCGGAAGGGCAAGGCCACTTCGACCAACATCCTTCGATGGGTCCTTTTTCGCTAAACCGGATTTCGCCGCAACTAGCTGGCGGATAAGATCTGCAGGGGCTGTTGAGCCGCCAACCTCGATATTCTGGACAGGACTGATTAGCTCGGAAACTTCTTCGGAAGCAGACGCACCATCAGACAAGTCGCATTGCCGTGACGCAAAATAATGATCGCCTGGAAGATCAGATCCTTCTTGGAGCATTAGGCGGAGAAGCCCTCCATTACTCGATGATGGCTCCATGCCGTATGCTCCCAAGTCGGTTCCTATAGATAACCCGGGCGGACCAAAATCACGGCTGAGGGCATCAACTACACCACGTCGATGATCCGAAGGTACCCATGCATGTCGTGGCGTCCCTATGCGGTGGGAAAGGAACGGATTTTCAAGACAATCCAAGGACAGATCATATCTTCTTATAGAATCACGGGTCAACTGTAAATGCTCTCCATCGGCGAATGCTGAAGCATCGCTCAGAAGCGACACGTTTGACCCGGCAGGAAGTGTGCCTTCGGCGTGACTGTAAGAGTTCCTCGCGTGAGACATCAACGCATTCCCAAATACGCCCGCCGAATGTGCAGGAGGAACACATCCTCCATCTACCATCAATTGTTGCCGAGGTTGAACACCGCAAGGTAGCTCTCGAATACGTCGGTTTCCTCTTTCGCCATGGAGATGCACACTTTTTCGTGTGATGTTGTTATGGGCAGGGTCTTCAGCATTGTACTCGTGATCATATGGATCGTAGGTAATTTGAGACACTGCAGTCTCGCCAACTACATGGAAAGAGGGTGCAAGAAGAGAGTCAGTTGGATGCTGATGACTGGGAACGCGATCCATTTAACAGCATTCCGAACGCCGGTCAATGCAACGTGTTAGCGCAATCATGTCTTCGATGTCAATGAACACAAGCTATCTCAGCATCTGCACAAGCATCTAGCACCATTGCCAACCTTCTCACAAAATATTCAGCAGGTAGCAATGCACACGGAATCAACAATTTCAATTTCACTGCCACCTTTGCAAAACAACGCACCCACGATTTTCGGCCTCTTTGAAGGCTGACAGTGACTCCTTCCACCACCTTCTCGCTTTTTATACATGATATTCGTTGCCATACTCGAAGCCTTCTGTTTCGCTCGAAAGGTGAAACCTCTATTCTGCATTGCCTTGAGTCTGGACGCTCCTGAAGTGATCCACTTCTCCTGGCTTGACATCTCAGAATTTTTCAGTGATACAACTCTGGATTCGAGGTTCATAATTGGTTCCATCGCCCTTGTTCCCAGTTTGCTGGAGTCCCACCCACTTGTTCCCGTCGCCTCAACTTCTTACAGGAGTCCCAAGTCCCAAGTGGCGGCAAAAGACATACACAGGACACGTGCTATATAACCTACGAACACTTTTTCATGTACGGCTGGTTGAAGTTGAGTCCGATGCGTCTGTCACACAGAAGTGTCCACAACCTCAAAACTCACTCAATATGTAGTTATATAGAGTCCGTAAAGAACGTTGGTTCCGGGTGCACTACTGATAATGTCCATCGATCACAAGCAGCTGGGCTGCCTGCTACAGGTACTGTAGCTATTGAAATGATATAAATCCCACTCGAGGAGCGGTGATGAGAGCACCCCCAATCATCACTCTGTCATGTTTGCTGTGTCCGCGCATCTTAAGAAACCAGATTTAAACAATTGTAAAGACAGTATCGTTTTCGAGCTGGTGGCGGGCCATGTTTTGTGGAACACCTGGATTTGGCTGGGATGCGCCCCAGGTACCATGAGTTGTTGAAAGATTACTCCCTCAGTGCTGCAGTTGATCACAGCAATCCGGAGAAGAGCCGCCCAGCAGTTGTTGTCGTCCGGCAGGCAACCGATGATGACATTTGGGGGATCTGTTTGTGATAGGTGAAGTGGAATCTTGAACAAGCACTGCATCCGGCGAGTAATTGGCAGCCAGCAGCTGATGGGCAAGGTTATTTACATGCCATGGATGTGTTCTTGGGAAGGGAGGGCAGCTGGACTGCAGGAGAATACTAGCCATTGGACCAGCAATGGCACACAAGTTACCAACCCATGATGTATTGCCTCAACTTTAATGAGGATTCCTCATAGCTGACCCGTCACTTTTGTCAGGAGGATGTACTTTGCCAGTGGGCTCTTGAAGCTCTTTCCATGTAGAGTGTTAACATCAAAGACTCCGCATCTTGTGATGGGCCTAAAACCTTGTTGACCATTGTTTTGTCATACAATTTGCCCATTAGCTCCACCAAAGGAAGCACTTCTCTTGTACTACAGTAGCCCTTGAGATTGTTATTAATGCCCCTGTTGTTGGCAGGAAGTGCAACTCCACTCTACTAAACTCTTGATGCCTGCAGTATGGGCACCAGCCAACCAGCAAGCATGATGAAGATGCAGCATATTCTTGACTTGGCAGTTCACCATTCTCTAGTATTCTGCTTTTTCTGGATTCAGACACTCATTGTGAACTTCTTGCAGTAACCAATTCATGAGGCAGCCACTCATTATGATTGGCATGTAAACACAAACTGGTGACTGTGACATCATCAGGCACTGTACATCGCCAAAGTATGGGTAAGAGTGAGTGCCTGTAACTCAAGTACGTTGTCAACAGCAAATGCTTGAACACAGCATGGCCACGCAGCTTCCACAGCCAGTACAGTTCCACTTACCAAGCAATTCCGCCATG
Organism: Fragilaria crotonensis; assembly: GCA_022925895.1. Lineage (NCBI taxonomy): Eukaryota > Bacillariophyta > Fragilariophyceae > Fragilariales > Fragilariaceae > Fragilaria > Fragilaria crotonensis. The sequence goes on from JAKSYS010000032.1 coordinate 20,553, forward strand.
CACATGGAGCACAAAAGAATACCTCCTTGAATGGTATGCATCCTCAGCCACCGAATACTACGTACTGTTTCGATTGTGGGTCATGCTTCAATGCATAGACTTGTTCAGGGGTTCCTGCTCATTCCATCTCAAGAGATGACAACTAGACCGAAGGATGCACAAAATCACATGTCAGATGTATTACTGTTGACATCCACCTGGAAAAGCGCAACCTCACTGAAACTGCAGCACCATCCCATGCTTACCTTGTGGATGCCTTCATTTGGAAAAATAACCTCCAGAACAGGTGGGCATCTCACCCCAAGGCCTCCATATTGAACAACATTGGGCCTGTTCTGGATGAGCTGAATCAGCTGTGGAATAACAATAAGGTGCAGGAACTGAACTAGCAGCAACACTGGGATAAATGGATTTGAGAGCCATTGGAGGTAAAGAAAGTGCAACAGAGGATGTAACCGAAGCCTTGAATCCTCTGAGCGTCAAGTGACCTGGTACGTGAAAGAATTGGTGGACTCGTCCATTTTCTGTATGTTGCTGCTTTCCTTACAAGACAAGCAGCCATGCCTCAAATATCATCATGCTGGGAAGGGCTGTGCACTCTTTTATTGGAACCAACCCTCATCGTCCAGCAAGCTCGAGGTCATGGCAAGTACATGTAGTGTTGCTCAGACAGTTTTGGAAAGCAAATGCTGGTGTACTGGTAGCTAGGATGTCCAACTTTGTTTCCATCACCGCAAACGGAACATCGTTTTTTTGGAGGCGACACTGACAAGGAAAGCTTCAACTAAAAATGCGCACTCAGAACACCCCCATCAAGGTTTCACTTTTGTCAGACAGGAAGTGGATTGGCAGCGTGTTTTGACAAGCATTGTATAGCAGGTTCTTTTTTTGCTTTTGACTTGAGTCTGAAAATTCTTTTGCACATCTGAATGTTCTTGTTCTGTGCGCAAGTGCATAGTAGTCTGCATAGTATATTTTACTAGAAGCGAAGATCAGAAGAAAGTACTTTAAAGCTCGTATGCAGACTGATGCATAGACCCTGTCAACCTTCAAAATCCTTTGAAAGTTTTCCAAGGTTGGAGTTAAACTGACTTTGTCCCATAAAACAACGAGAAACATATCCCAGGTAGGCAAATGAACGGGATTCCCGTTCAGGTGGCTAAGGTAGACACTTCCGGTAGAGTATGTAGCATGGAGCATGGTGGTAGTATGGATTATGCAGGCAGTTTTGCCATGCTTATTGCATAAGGGCAGTATGGCAGTGGTCGTGTTGTTGGTGAACAAATAACAGTCAACAGTAAACTTAAGTTTAGTAGTAGAACCTAGAAGTCAACTGTCGGACTTGACAGGAGAGGAAGTGAACCTGACAACTCGTCCAGCCTTGGGCAAAGAAGTCTTGAAGAGATAGACCATGGCAGTAGATTTGATGCAACAAATACTTAGATAATGCTGATGCTAAGAAGTAAAGGCCTTTACTGTTTTGGATGGGAATCATTATGAGCTTAGACGACAATGAAAAATGAACAAGGTAAGATATACAACATTAGTTGGAGTCTCACAAAAGGGACTGTTGTCCATAATAAAAAAGAGTGTTGATGTAGTTATCAACAACACTCATGATTTGAATTACTTAGAGCAGCAAATTCAAATTGTGACTATGGCCGCGGGCCTTTAGTTCTCATTCTCGGATCATACCGGTAGTGAAACGGGTCACGGACAGACTAAGCAAATATAGGACTGTCTACTGTATTACCGTGTGGTATTCCAACTTACAGTAATTATGTTTGACAGTGTGACAGATTGACAGTACGTCTCTTACACGGTACGAGTAGAGTACCATACGGTAGAATACTGTTGAGCGTTGAGCTGACTGAAGAAGCGAGACTGACAAAATTGGAATGGAGTTATGATTTATGATGTTGGCAAGGGCTTATTCACGTTCCCAGCAGCGACATGGCGAAGAAGAAAAAGAAGGCTGATGCCACAGAAGCACCGAAAGAAGTAAAGGAGCCAACCCCGGAGGTCCCAATCTTGGATTGGATGGACCTTACCCTGCTAAATGTGCCCAAAGGGAAAGCAATCGACAGTCAGCAAATCATTTTGACCAAGCAAGACGCTTACAGCCTCGACATCTTAAATGGCGATGACGTGATCGTATTGGTTCACACGAATGGTATCCCGGAGAAAGCAGCAATCTGCTCAGCTCGAGTTGTCTCCAATCAGGAGACGCCGAGAAAATCTCCGACAGCAACTGCGAAGCCGTTTTCGAAAGGATCGTGTCACGTGGTGCCACCATTCCTCTTGGAGAGACTCTGTCGCGCAGAGAGCGATGAAGTCGCTGCAATACAGGAGGAGCCCGCAACCCCAGCTTCGAAAAATAAGGGTTTCTCTTTCGCCAAGGGAGGCGGTGGCGATGCTTTCATCAGTCCCTCCAAGGCAGTTGAAACGTTACGGAAACCACCGACCTTAATGAAGAAAAACGTGTGGATTGTCCCCCTCTTCAATCCGTTGGGTGCCCGATTGACTGCATCTCTGTGTAAGCCTTGCAGTTCCCTTACTTTGCTACCAACTGCCTCTATACCTGCGAATGCTCTTCGAGTCGTACAAAAGATGGTCGCATTGAGAACTGTCAACAAATACGTCGTCGAGGGAGAATCAATCGGCATTTCGTTCCAAGGAAAGTTACTACAGCTGACGATCAAAGAGGCTACCAGCAGAGAAACTTCAGGACTTGTGGAACTGGAAAGAGCGGTGGACGAGCTAAAACTTGACAGCATTGAGTTAGATGCTGGGGAGCATATCGCTGCGGCAGTGAAATCATCCGTCACGGATCCAACGACGGCCTTAAATCTGCAACTCTTCCAAGTGCTTCCAGACACAAAGATTCTTATTGAGTGTGAAAATGCAGTCGAGGAAAGTAGCATGCAAGGTCCCTTTGTTGCTGGCTTGGATGATGCAATCAGCCAGGTCATGACAACGATGGTGCCAGCGCTACTCCGACCCGAAGCCTACGGAGGCCTAGCGCCACCGCGTGGTTGTCTGCTGTTTGGACCCAGCGGTGTCGGCAAGAGCGCTTTGGCTAGACAGATTGCTTGGGATGTGCGGATACAGTACCCTCAGATTGATGTGGATCTGGTTCATTGTTCCTCTATTCAATCTCACGCAGCGATTGTTGGCGAGGGTGAACGAATGTTGACTAAATTGTTTACTCGTTCGCGCAAGACCCTAGTAATTCTCGATGATGTACATTTCATCTGCCCTAAACGTGGTAGCGACCCCAGCGTGGATCGACTTGCGTCAACTTTGCTTGCACTTATGGATGGGGTGGAACGAAACAACAACGTCTTCGTGCTGGGCACGACGGCGGATCCCGCGCAACTAGATCCCGCGTTGAGGCGTCCGGGAAGGTTGGACGATGAAGTGGAAGTTCCCATTCCTGACGAGAAAACTAGGGCAAAGATTTGGAAGTTTCACATTGGTAGACTGAGAGATGAAGACGTCTGTCTCGATCTTTTCTCTGAGGAGGATCTGAGCAATCTGGCAAGCTTGGCAAAGGGTTTCACTGGTGCCGATTGCCTTTTGGCAATAAAAGAAGCCACCCGAATTGCCTTGAAGGATGAATCTAAAGCCCCACAAGTGGTCACAATGGAAGTACTCAAAGCCGCAATTGGTACGACCAAACCCTCGACTATCAGCTCCATCACTGTGGAGGTGCCGAAAGTTTATTGGAATTCCATCGGAGGGATGATCGACGTGAAGCAGAAGCTTCGAGAAGCCATTGAGTTGCCATTAACGCATGCTGACCTCTTCGCCAAATACAACATACCTCCACCACGTGGCGTTCTGCTGTATGGTCCCCCAGGCTGCTCCAAGACTCTCATGGCCAGAGCATTGGCAACGGAAGGGAAATTGAACTTCCTCGCCGTCAAAGGGCCAGAACTGCTTAGCAAATGGCTCGGTGAAAGTGAACGTGCATTGGCATCTCTTTCGTCGCGCGCGGATGGCGAGCCCCTGCATCATATTCTTTGATGAGATTGATGCCATTGCTGCCAAGCGCGGTGGCAGCGATGGGAATGCGGGTGGAGAACGACTGTTGTCGCAGCTTCTGACAGAACTGGACGGTGTGGGCACTAGACAGCAGAGCCACGTCATCGTGGTTGCCGCAACCAATCGACCAGATTTGCTTGATCATGCGCTGACGAGGCCAGGACGAATAGATCGAAAAATATACGTTGGGCTACCGGATAGGCTGAGTCGTGAGCAGATCTTTGAGATCGCTTTGATGAACAAGGCTCACGCCGATGATGTTGACGTAAGTACTTGAATAATTGTCAGCAATGGCCTATCTGTGATGGGTGGTTTCTTACAACTCCTATTGCGTAGTGTCGCCAACTTGCTGCAGACGACGTCAGTGGAGGATTTTCGGGTGCCGAGATAATCTCCATTTGTCGAGACGCTGCATTGCTTGCCATCGAAGAAGATGACGAGGAAATGAACGCTGACAATACATTGATGATACAAATGAGACATCTGACCAAAGCAATGAAGGCAACACCTCGGCAAATCACCCGGGCAATGCTTGATTTTTATGAATCGTATACAAACTCAATATAACTACGGTTGACGCGCTCCAGACTCCAGAGTGAACCGGTAGGATTTTAATCCTGGCAGTGCTTTGGTCTGCGCTTTCGGTGGGGGTCAATAGAGTTCGACAATTATGCTGGAATGCTGCTTGAGCATTTGCGACCTTATCGTTTCACCTCATGTACTCGAGAACTCCGAGTAGACTATATGCATCACCAAGACCTGTCCGTTATATTGATCAGTGCTGCCCCAACGTAGCACTCTGGAGTATCAGTTAGTAAAGTTCTCCCTCCTCCCCCTTTCAACTCCGAGCTACACACCAGTATTTCCACAGCTCCGGGCTGCAATGTAAGATGAAACATGAATTATGAATACCGTCGACTAAACTAGTACCGGTAAATTGTAGAACTGGACTGCTGTACGAGAGCGTAGCGCGATCGGCATTATGCGTACGAGTACTCCTACCGTAATAACACGTATAAGAACTACTGCAGTACTGGTAGGAACCAAGCGCAAGTCATCATCAATACCTTGTGCTTCGTCCGAACTTCGAAAGTTGCCAGGAAATATTGATGAGTGAACATGTCGTGAAGTACTCATGCAATCCTGTCGAGTAAGATGGTGTTTGTTTTGGCCTTCGCTTTTGTTGTGTACCTTGTGCGGAAGGTAGACTTTAGGAACTGCATCGAGGATGGTGAGCATGAAGAGTAATGGAGCTCATTCGCGGGAGTGTGTGCCGGATTCCCAACGTTAACATGATTGATATATCACCACCTTTTTTGGTGCAGTTCATGTAGCATCACATGCAAGTCCAACCATGAGGAGAATGAGGAAAGCCACTCGCGTGAGCTGGTGGTGTTCTCTTTGTACTGTGAGCCAACATCTTTCGAGTTCGCTCTCGATTCGTAGGGATTTGCATCTTGTTCCGCTGCAGTTAAAGTTGAAATTAACGTTGGTGATACGCTGCTTCCTATGTCTTTAGTCGCGGCCTTCTTTTTCAATTGGTCGCAGTATCTGTTAGTTTGTCTCTCGCTGGTGGGAGGAAACGCCGACTGCGCTAGGTAGATGATGTTAGTGATCCCTTGTGCATAAACCATATAAGCTTCAAATATAACGCTATCGTCTTATAGACTGCTCACTAATCAAATCTAGAAAGCATGGACCACAACGATGTGATGATAATGAAGGAGATGATGAAACGAAGCGGAAATCCCAGTCGCGCCCCCCCGTACGATAAACTCTCCCATGGTCCGAGCCTCAAGATTGCCGTACAATCGGTGAGTTCGATCGTCCCACAAGTGAGACCTACATCCTTAATAGAGGATCCTATCTGGCCTCAAATTGAATCACTGCAAAAGGAATTAAAATCCAATGAGTACGATTGGTGATATTTGATACATATGGGAGGAGCTTGAATGACGCCTTCATGAAGTGGTGTGAGGACTTTACTTACATCGTTTGGTGCGTGTCTTGTACAGAATTCGGAAACCGCATTGGCGGCAGCGAACGGGGTCGCCTCCTTTGATAACATTCTTTGACCCACAGTCACCGCATCGATATTCGACCCCCTGTCTCATTATTGGAATTCCCGCCGGAGTGGCGGCAGGGCCAGACCCAACGGCACCACCTGCAGTAGACATGATAACGACGACGACAATAACTGGAACAACGGGGCAGTCGGCAGTGGAAGGGAGTTGCGACAACTTGTCATGAAGTTGGGAGTTGGGATCCTTTCCAGTTATCTTGTTCACGGTGATTGGCGGCAGATGATATGTCTGATGGACGGCAAGACGAGAGTCGAACCGTCACACATGATTTAGTATGCCAGTACTCTTCAACGGTAGGGTGTAGTACCAGCAGCTCGAGACCGAAGAGCTGATAAATACCAAGACTTGACCGGCAGACCATCACAACTTAATGTGTACTGAACAAGCACCCTACTGTTTGCAAGGGAGTTCACATGAAGCACCTGCTGAACCAACTCGTTCAACACTTGAAACTAGTTTATCAGGCACGTATCGTCTAGCCGCGCCAGTCGTGCTTCTGCCTCTTTCATGTTGACGGTCACAGTTCGAACATTGCCCGTCAATTGCACCAGCCCTGCCTTGGCCCCCGGCGGTTTCTTCACATCTCGACATCTAGTTAGGGATACTTTTATGACGGATCCAGCGCATTTGGATTGCCGCGCCGCCAAGGCTGCCGCGTCCTGCACGACGTCCTCCTTAAGAATGTCGTCGTGACAGCGGATTACAATATGACTGCCGGGACATCCGGCTGCGTGCATCCACCAATCTGCTCCATCCCGATGCTGCGGCGAACAAGATAGCTGATCATTGTCTTCTGCTTTCTTTCCGACCTGCTCAGTATTATTGAGCCGGTTAGCAATGAATACGTTGATGTGCTAGAGTCCACATAAAAAACAACCACTTACTCGTATCTCGGTTTTGTCAATACAAAAATATCGTCGATAGGGCAATCGCTTGGCTGTTGACTCTCGAGGACCTTTTTGTTTTCCTGGACCACGTTGCGGCGGGCGCGGCGGTTCGTCACTAACACCGAGTTCAACCGCCAAATCGACCACTTGCACAGGCAGAAGGCCTGAACGTTTCTTTTCCGAATGTAGGAGTCCTTCCAGCTGAATAAGTTTCTGGTGCCGTTCTTGTAACTCTCGAAGTTCGAGCTCAACTGCCTCGATGTTTGGGCACTGCTCCAGATTTTCCAGCGTCGTGCTTGGGTCTGTCATCAATCTCTCCACGACTTCTCTGGCTTGTGTCAGTTTGGTGTTGGCCTTGCCCAGTTTCTTGAGCGATCGCAGTGTAAGACGAGATACTTCCTTCTTGAGACAAGCAATATCCCAGGTGCTGTCAGGGCCTTTGGCAATCGTATCGACCGCCTCGTCTTCGTCAACAGTCGTCATCATGACAAAGGACGATGGACGGCTTTGAAAAGCAGAAGACTTCCTGAATTGCACCATTTGAGGTAGCCGCCGCGATAGTACTGGAGATAGAAAGGCGGAAGTGCAGACTACTCTGCGACTGACGAGCATTATGAGCTCAACATGACGATTGAATAGATGCCATTCATCGTCGTCGGTGTGATGCGGATGATCGATGATAACGAACCGAGCGAACAAGAAATGAGACGTCAGTATATACTGTGATACGAGCAGCGCTACGTGCTGAACATGCGTTGTGCGTCACACACGTCATACGCCATCACAGGAGTACCAGCACTGCTGATTCAGAAGTGCAAGTACTGAAGGTGAGTTCCGGACTTGTACTGTATCATGTATCATATCAGGTATATGCATACCTGTACAGGGTACAGTACAAGTGCTCGAGTACAGGCGCAGGTCTACTTGCTCTACCTTTTCAGCCTCGTTCCTCCGTTGTTCCACGCTCCATCCATGGCGTACACAAGAATAATGAGAATTATGGGACTCCTTTCGAAGGCACAGTAGCGTATACCTTGCGCTCAAAAGGCATACTTTATCAAGGGCGTAGAACGACGACTGCTGTGGTGGAGACTACCTTGTTGGTAAAGCCTTATTGGTAGCATCATATACCGATCGAAAATGAATGGCCGTTTGTTTGCACGTTTTCTTATCTGCTGCTCGGTTTCGTCCGTAGGCCTGGGCAGGACTGTTCCCGACGCCTCTTCGACACTTCTCAGAATGCATAAGCTCTACCAGCAACATCCCCCTCATGACACCACTCTTTACGACGCTTTAGAGGTTGCCCCTAACGCTACAAGTGCTCAAATTTCACGGTCCTACCGTGTCTTGAGTCGACGATATCATCCGGACAAATCATCTGGACGAGAAGAAAAGCTACGAGCTGTACAGCATGCGTACAACATCCTCAAGGAGGACTCTTCTCGATTGCCTTATCATCAGTACGGGCTGACCGAAGTCAGCGATGCAGCATTTTTGCTTACGGGGGCGCGATCGCCAAAACAGATGAGCGCCAATCAAGAAAAACTCTTGAGGCTAATGGGTTATCTTCCTGACAAGAAACTCGCGTATGATGAACGGATCCTTTTTCTTGCAGCAAATCTTGTCGAACGAATGCGGCCATTGGTCGAAGATACTATTTCACCCTCCGCTATGACCGATAGCATAGCGCAAGAGTGTGCTATTTTGAAAAAGTTGCCACTTGGAGCCCAAATACTTCGTTGCATTGGTCGGGCCTATCGGCGTGCCGGGCAGCAAGTATTGAGACAAGAGCGATTTAAGCTGGCAGGAGAGATTACAAATGCCCTGCAAAGTTATAAACACAAGACACTACACTTTTTAGAGGCCGTCGTCGTTGGGGGGAGGCTCATAATGACTGAGAAGAAGCTAGAGGGTCGAAAACCCACTCCTATCAATGCTGTCGATGCTCAAGCGCGACTCAATTTCCACTTTCTTGAGGATGAGGACATTGATGACAATGCAATTGAAGAAGAAGAATTCGAGAGGCCAGGAAAGCGCAGCTTGAATCGCTCCAGATCGAGGCGCTGTGGAAGGTCAGTAAGATCCATCTTGACCGCGCCATTAGCGATGCTTGTCATCACATTTTGGATGGAAAATACTTCTTCTTTCCAAGCCATGCCTCCTCAAATGGGTTGGCTTGGTCTGAAGGAGGAGATGGTTGGGTATCTTCCGGAGGGCGGGCAATCAGTTCTTCAGCTGGCCGCCTTAGAGCTGCATTAGCACTAGTATTGATCGGGGAAACACTCGTAAAGTGCGCAAAAGACACGTCATGAGCGTGGGCAACTGATCCCTCGTTGGTGCTGTCGAACACACTTTCACCCACAGTTGCATTGGCGAGAGGAGGGCAGACCTCAAATTCGTTATATGGAACCTACCACCAAACTGGGTTGCGAAGATGCTTACCTTCTAAGTTTCCTCATGGTAGCACGGAGTGCTAACTAGCTATGTAGATCGAAGACCTGTGAAGGCGCAACCAAATAATACTTTTTTGGCGGCGCTGTCAGCTCCTGGCGCCAGAAATTTCCCGCTCGATTCGCTTGGAAGATCTGTGCGACTGGCAACCGTGACTTCATAACGCATAGGGCATACAATGAGTGAATCGATACGACCCCCCCCCCCCTTCGTAAGCGTCCTCAGTCGTAAGGTGTGTTTCGAGTTATCTATGTGCAGAGCCTGGCGCTCTTCAATCCTCTAATAAATCAAGAAATGCACTATACTGGAGTACTACCGGTAGTAACTTGCTAGAGTGGCTATGAGGTTTGACAGCGAGTGCATACGTGCATACATATACAGGTTCTACTACGACTCGTGTACCCAAGGTTGAAGGGCCGACGGATGAAGCGAACCCGCAAGACTACTACCGGTAGACCCGCGAGCGCGACTCGATGAGGAATGGGTATTGGCATGTCACGATTGACAGAACGGGAAAGTGTGACTGCAGTGACTTCCTTTTCTTAATTTTTGCGTATCGTCTCAGTCTCACAAATTTGCACACAGGTCAACCCCCATTTCATTTGCTTAAACGTAAGCATCATGGTGATGAATGTATTTTTTCGCTCTGTGGTCTTAACAGCACTTCTGCAGTTCGCATGTGCCACCAAATGGAAGACACTCGACTACTTGTACAAAATGACTGAACAGGGAACGGCCGTGGCCGGAGTTCACAACAAGCTAAGTCAAACGCCAGCTTCGTTCACCAACGAAGTAACTGGAATCGCCGGCAAAGCCCCAGGTCTATGGAGCGGTGATTTTCTGTTCGACTACAACATTCTGCATCGATGGGCAATGGTCCATGAAGCTAAAAGCAAATTTCAATCTGGAGCGATCGTCAACATCATGTGACACGCGTGTAGCCCCACAGCATCCGAGCCCTGCGATTGGAACCAGGCAGTTTGTAAGAAGGATGCCCTACGTGCTTCGCAGTGGAATGAACTGATCATTGATGGAACGCCCATCAACAAGGTCTGGAAGCAAAGGATGGACGATATCGCTAAATACCTTGTATTTCTTCGAGATGAAGGTGTTGAAGTCATGTTTCGGCCTTTCCATGAGATGAACCACCCGTCGTGCTTCTGGTGGGCCGGTCGCAAGGGGTCTAATGGCTCAAAGAGACTCTATCAAATCACTCATGACTACCTCACAAACACCAAAGGCCTCTCCAACCTGATTTGGAACTGGAATGTTCAGGATTTCGGTAGCCTCGCAACAGATGTCGTTGACTTCAATCCAGGAAGCCAATACTGGGACGTTGTCAGCCTTGATGTCTACGGATCCGACGGATCCAGGTACTCACAAGCGAAGTATGACATCATGAAAAACGTCGCTGGTAGCAAGCCCATGGCCATCGGTGAATGCGACGTCCTTCCGAAACTTTCCGACCTTGCCAGTCAACCAAAATGGGTATTCTTCATGAGCTGGTCCGAGCTAACAACTCAATCTAATTCGAATCAAGCTATTCAAGCACTCTACAACGGTACCCAGGTGATCACTTTGAATGAGATGCCAGGCTGGAAAACGACGACGCCACCTGGCACTAAGAAATTCTATCGTTCTTTCCACGGCACGTACCTCTCTGCTTGGAATGATCGGACTATCAAGTTACAGGCTAAGCCTCAAGGCTGGGAGGAGTGGACGACTGTTCCCGCAGGAAACGGGAAAGTGCTCCTTCGTTCTTTTCATGGCAACTACTTGTCAGCTTGGCCAGATGCCCACGTCGAGCTCATTGCCCAGGCTCAGGCATGGGAAATGTGGACAGTCGTCCAGAACACCGACGGAAGTGTTTCTTTCCTCTCCCATCATGGAACATACCTCTCTGCATGGCCGGACGGCCGCGTTCGATTGATGCCACACAACCAGGGGTGGGAGCACTGGTTTTAGGTGTGTTTGGAAATGGTAACTGTCCATTTGTTTCCAGCTCAAATCCATAACAATTGCTTACTCGTCGATAGTGCCGCGCACTACCAAATTAATGCATTTTAAAAAAGTTGTTCCAGTAAGCATCTGATTAGGTATCATCGGGCTACGAGTGCGTCAGGCACACGTTCAAGTTGTGTAACTCACGGAGATAGGCAACGATTCTGGGTTCTGGCATCTCGAACTCCTTGTTCATATACTGGATTAGGACGGTGCTCCGAGTTCTAGAGTACATGGTACCAGAAGGCAGAACTCAGTACACGGCAATACTTTACATGCAATCGGGATTTGTGATGGATACACCATAAACTACTCCTATAAACTATAAACTATAAAACCACATTCTCAACGCTACCGGTAGGTCTAGTAGTGGAGGTAATCTTCAATCTATACCCTACTACCGGTATCGTAGTAGTAGTACTTCCTACTGTATCATGACTGCAATGCGATGACCTAATCGAAGTAATCGTGTATTGTGGGTGGAAGCGAGTCGGACAAGAAGAGGAGATGGATTTGGGCAATTCGTGTCAACGACAGCTTGACATGGTTGAAGACGGAACGGAAGTTGAAAATTGGAAACATCGCTCAACATCGTATATCATTGAAATTTGAGACGACGTCTTGACACCATGTCGGAAACGGTCGGGAAGAAGCGTCTTCGCCATACAACGCATGAAGATGTGTCTTCCGATAAGAAACTCAAAGTGTAACAACAACAACCGCAAACACCACAACAGATAGACCAACACCAGTGAGCGATCCGGTGACAGGAACACAGGATGCGACGCACGCAGCGGTCAAGAAGAAAGTGTCAACATCAACAATCCGTAAGGCTGCGTTTGGGTCGCCTATCCCATCGAATAAACATCAGAAGCATTCAAAGGAACCGACCCCATTTTCTTCGAAATCTGCAGAAAACGTATCGAAACTGCCGGCCGGCAACGCCTCTCTGCCAGCCAAAGGGGAATTGAAGGCGGAAACCATCACAGGAGGCGAAAATCCTGTTCTTTCGTTACAGGAGAAACCTGTTGCCAAGATTGTCTACAGAGTGTCTTGGGTTTGGACCACACTTCTCCTATTTCTATGGATTGGATCCAGTGCCGTGTTGGGAGGCCTGTATCTTCAGGAGAAGCTCAATCATGAAATGCATGTCTTTCAATTAGAACAAGAAATTCTGGATTCTGTTTCCCCTACCTCGGAAGTGAGTAAGAAGGATGAAAAAGATTTATTGGATTTGATGGAAGTGTATAAAGCAAAGGCAATGGAATCGGAAGCGAAGCTGCAAGGTTGCAAGCGGGAATTTCAAGATTTGCTGACGAAGTTGGAACAAAAATGAATGGCGCGATGTCCTTGGCCACCGCACCACTTTGTGCTAATCCTTCTACTATGGACGATGCTTATCACTCGCATTTTCAAAATCCCCAAGCCTGGGAATGGGGAACGAATACTAGTAGATGTAATCACGTTTGGTAGTTAATGGGGATTTGAAAACGCACCTCTATTTCTTGTTTCAATCGCAAATTGGGATAGTTTTGTCACGTACTAGGTCTCAGCACAAGAGGCGCGGCACACCACTGGCTTACTAGCTAGTAGTTACCAGTGAGTGGAACTATGGTAGGAGACATGACACTAAGCAAATTGAACAAGATATTCGAGACACCTCCCAGCTCCCAACACCCTGGGTTTATAACGTATAACAGCTGAGACGTATGAAAAGGTGAATAGTTGAATGCCGAGCTTGAACGAGTGCCTGGTGCTTCCATTGGCTGTTTGAACTCGAACATGGTCCAAAACGCAAGAGCGTCATTTCTTGCTTTTCGTGATACTACTCTACTCTAGTAGATCTACAGTACTGGTAGAAGGTGCAATAATATGATATAGTAGAATGTGAAATGTGCCGAAATAAACATTTAGTACTGTTCCAGAATCACACTATGCGTCGATGGTCGAACAGAGTCGAATCCGAATGGAATAGCCTGTTACCTACAACATGATCTCTGTTTCGAGTGGAGTAGTAGTACTCGTTAGCACTATATGGACTCTATGGACTAAGCGTTCACTACTGGTACCTGCCATTGGATTGGGCAAGAGTTGATGAGCTTCGTTCTTACGTGTTCGCAATGCTTATCATGTTATCAAATGTTTGGATATATATATTAAATGTCATGGTTCGCGTTCGCGCCGAAAACCGCGGCAGGAGCCTGCCGGAGAGTGCCTCGAAATCAACGAGATACACTGTATGCCGAAAATGACACTGGTGCTTGGGTTGTGTGTGTGAATTACGAGCAGTCCCTACGATAGTAGCACCTCCACAGTAGAATAAAAAGTGAGGTGAATGGCGCCTGTTGCCCATACAGCACCGCCTTAAGCGATCCGGCGCGCACCGTCATCCGTTGTGTCGAATATCTTGAAACACATGTTCTGCGATTTTTTTCCGTGGTCTTGGATTTCAGATCAATTGACCTCCAGTATCCCTAAGTGGTCACGTCGGCGCACCTCCCCGTACTGGAATATCGACAAAGGGCGATGAGAATTTGGCAAGATCGGATAGGGATCAGGACTGCTTGTCCAGTCAACGCCTGCCCGTGTTCTCGTTCTGTAAACACCTTGAACCTTGAAGTGTTTTTTGCTAATGCAGCAGCACCAACGGGATTAATAACCGAATTCGGTTGGCTCGGGTAGGTCGATAATCTCATGAACGCCTGTCACCAAATCTCCGAATTTCGAGCTAGGGCTTGCAGGGTGACAACGCCTTCGCATCTACTCTAGAGAGAGTACACTTACTACAAGCTGTTACATACGCTTTCAATAGAGAGCCAGTACAACGACGAAGACAAGGATTTCCCGACATGGATCTTCCTCCACTTCCATCTGTTGAAAATTCGTCGGACGCGCAACAGCCTCAGCTCGTCCCATCGCTCCCAATGGGAAAGGTCAGCAGCACTGGCCCACTTCTTGGCGATTATTCAGGAGCGTTCAATAGCGTAGTCGATGCATTTTTCAAGCTTGCAGAGGATGAATGCGGCTCAGGTTCAGAATCTTCGCTGACTGTACCAGAGACTGTAGGAACGAATGACTTAGATACCCCAACTTCGTTTCAACTTTGCGGCGGTTACAGCGATGAGGTACAAGAAGAAGAGCCTGTGTTCTGGAAACGAAACGAGGAAGACGGAGAACGTGATAATGCTGACGAAACTGATGAAGACGACGACATCTCAGCTTCCTCTGATTGTGTTCCGCTTGGAATGACTGACGACGATGCCATTGATGAGATAGAATTTACTCGCGAGCTCATGGGCTACGTTGAGGGCTTTGATGACTTCAATCTCAACGTGAGACGTATTTTGGAAGAAGAGGAAGAAGATGATGATGACCAACTCGAGAATCAGAGGCTGAAATTCACCCCGAAACAACACTCGACTCAGCCGAACACCAATGCGAATGCGATGGGAATCAATCACCGTCCACCCCTACCAGTCGTAAAGCATCTTTCCCACGAAATTCCCCCACCCCTGAAGCTAGGCCACCGGCGAACGCAATCGGGGGGCAGCACACCACTGGCGAAACTCCTATCCCACACCATTCCAATTGCAATGCCCCTCCAGCGGAGGTCGAGTTCGGGGGACAATCCACGCACTGTCGCCAAAGTCTCTCCCCCACCTCTTCAGAACGCGAAGCCGTCCCACCGACGAGCGCATTCGGGTGACAGCGCACACTTCATGAAAGTGAATTCTCCTCCAGTGCCCTGTGCCAAGACACTTCATCGACAAGCCCATTCTACTACTAGTAGAGACAATGCACCTGTTTTCAGATTGATATCGCACGCAATTCATAGCACGAAACCTGACCACTTACGAGTACAGTCGGGAGGCAGCACAATGCCTGTGGACGTTGCACCCGAGAAGAAACGAAGCTTGTTGGTGAGACAGGCGGGTCATCGATCTTTAACGGGGCGCCGAAGTGGGGTCATCACATGCACGATATGTGGCCGGCATTTCCTGGATGGTACCGAATGCTCGTGTGGAATGAGGGAAGTTTAACCATTGCGTCAATGGTTGTAGGAGGAAGTTTGTGTTTGCATATGTCGAATTGGTGATTAATGATTTGTTTTATTAGTTTTAGTTCCCCAGCCTTCGAACTCAAGCCCATCCATGAAATCTAGTCTACACTCTTAGAGTAGACTTGGATCTTTCAAATGAGACGATATGATTGCCATTATTCTATACTCGATGTCGACGCTCCAAATTCTTTCCATATACGCCTGATTCCAAGTACAAATCATTTCTCCAACATAACTGACATTCCTGGATGACGCCCAACACTCGATTGGAATAAGGGAAGTTGACCATGGTGACAATGCTTGTCTAGCAAGTTCGTGTGTACATTCGTCGTATTGAGCATTGGTGATAAATGATAGATTATCTTATTTTTGGTTTTGTTCCACGGTCTTCGAACATAAGCCGATTGATGAAAACTAACTTAGTAGACTTCGATCTTCCACTGAGACGATTTGGTTGTTTTTATTCTATGCTCCAAATTTTCGCCATTTGGGTCCGATGCCAATGCAACGTATTTCCTCCATCCCTACCTGATTTCCTCTCGTCACGACGAGGCAGACGCGGCATGTTTCTGACGTTCAATTTCACTCACCAAGAAATGTCGCGGATTCGGAATGAAATCCAGCTCCTTTTCACCATGATCATTCATGGTTCCTAAATCACAAAAGGCATACGAGATCCGTCCTCCCTGCTTCAGCCACGTTTCTAAATCAGCATCTCGCGCCATGGCATCCCGAAACATGTCATTGCTCAAAACATGACCACTGCCACTTACGCCATTCGCATCTGCTTGGCGGAACCGATAGTGTTCTCGACGGGCAATGGTCAGAGCGTAGGCATCATCATCATCGCGGGGTGGTGCCGCCACCAAGAGACCTCGGGCTTTAAAATCGGACAAGACTTCCAACTTGTCAGTCATCATCAAGGCATTGTCTGGACAGTTATGACAGTTGCGAAATCAGTGAGCATTTTTGTTCAAAGCATCCTGCACCCACAAGAGCAACAGCACACATCACAAACATCATCGACAACGCATTCGCACACCAATGCAACGTACCCGAACTTGTGTCTCCAGCTCGCGGCTTGAGTCGGAACCATGGGGCTGGCAAGACGATCAGGACGCGAATGCCAGATTGCAAAAAATAATTGGCGGCGACTTGGAGTCCGCGGCAGTCAGGTTCCGGCTTGTTGTTGGTCGTACCAGCCGACGCCATGGCATCGGCATACGCGTAGGCTACATTGGCACCATCCATGACTACCAAAGGCTCCTTGGCATCCAAGGAAATGACTCCCTCCATGCGTTCCGCCAGATTTTGAAAATCTTCATCTGATGTTGGGTGAAAGACGCCATCTTCAATCTCCATGTGATGGTTGGATGCAGTGTGTTCGTTCGACGCATAGTCTTTTTCTGTGTCGTTCGAATCTCCTCCAATGACAAAGCGACTCTGAACGAGACCCTGGCTCTTGGGGTTCTTGACAACTCGTTTTAAGGAGGTGTTGTGGGTGACGCCTCCAACGTCATGCGCGTAATGATTATTGTCGTAGTAGGTTCTAGTGTTGTTGCTGTGTGTGTGCAAGTGTCGGTCGTATCCTCCGTCGTGGGAGTGGTCATTGTATTCATAATGAGAACCACGGCCTCGGCCTCGTCCTCCTGGATGGTGATAATCAGTCAAACGATTAAACCCTCTTCCATAGTCACCACGGCCGCCACGATAGTTGCCGCCGACATTGTTGTATCCGGGCTTTACCGAGTAATGGTATTGATCGGGATCATCGGGAAGTTCGGCATCGTCCGTTTCGCCACCAATAACCATGCGAAACTTGGATTTTCCTGGAGCAGTATGATGGTTTGCTTTCGAAGATAACAATAGTGATGATGTCCCCGGCGTGACGTGTTCAGACAATGAGGGTCCTCGCAGACGTTGTGGGTGGTGGTGCTTATTGTCATAGTTACCATCTTGCATCAAGGGCGAGCCTTCTTGAACCAATTTGGGACGAGCTGCCGACATGTTGTGATATACTACTACCTTGAGGGTATGTGATTGTTCGATTAGCACAACAATGCGTCGGTTGATGAAGTTGATACTTTCGAGGGGAACAATGCTGACAAAACAGTCAGATTCAAGAGTCAGACCGTCACAGAATATTCATGGTTGTTGAGCTATATCTATAAATCCCTATTATCACTGGGCCTGGTTCGAGATGCTGGTAGCCTCGGCTGCACGCAAGGCAGTCCCGCCGGCCTTGCCATGATTCAATAAGACTCTCAGCTTTACAGTCCGCCAACTCCGAGTCACGGATCAAGGACTACGTCATACCCGGACTATACAGTAGAAGCAGGATGACGTATTGGACACGAAAAGTTTCCCAAAATCGTACCGTCTTCGTAGGAACAAATTTCAATATCTGAATAGGCCATTCGAAAGATCTTAGGCCCACCCTTACGGTAGTGAAAAGTTGAGATGAAAAACTGACCCCCCAACTTTTTTTTTCGTGTTGACCGGCCTTATGGATGAAAAGTTGCATGAAAAACCAAGTTGGTCCGATCTCAACTTTTCATCGAAAAGTTGCTTGTAAAAGTTGGGGCCCAACTTTTAACAGCAACTTTTCGATGAAAAGTTGAGATCTTCGAGTCGATTGAATCATCGCTGCGTGAAACGAGATCTTGTCGCCAAGTGTCAAGTTGTCACACCATTCGAGTAAACGTATGTAGGTGTCATGTCAAGCGTTGTCGTTGTCTACGACGACAACGGCGACACTTTAACCTCGCGACGGCGACGGCGACGACGACGACGACGACACTAGTGACGGCAACACTAGACATCTTCGATGACAACGACGACACTAGCGACAACGAAGTCGACGGCGACTAGAGATGCGACACTTGATGTCGTCGGCGACGACAACACTAGCGACCATGACGACGACGGTGTCACTATAATTCGCGACGATGACGACAAGCGACGACAACGGCGACTAGAGACGACGACGGCGACGAGAGGCGCTAGCAACGACAACGAGCGATCTTAGCGATGACGAAGACGACTGCGACTAGAGTAGCAGCCATGACAGCGACGACTACAACAACCGGTAGACCTTGCAACGACGAAGACGACGGCGGCACTTGGCGTTGTCGACGACAACGACGCTAGCGACGACGGCGACATTAGACGTCGTCAACGACGACGACGCAAGCGACACTAGACGCTAACGACGACAAGACGACGGCAACACTAATGACACTAGACCTCGCGACGACGACAACACCAGCGACAACGGCGACACTAGACGGTAGCAACGACGACGATGCTAGCAACCATGATGGCGACACTCCTGAAAAATTAAATGCTACTTGTGTATTGTTTTCCACTACAGTACCTTGTTGTAATCACTCGCCTTCAACGATGATGTTGGCAGTATCGCTATGGTCACCAGCAATGACGGCTTGTAGTGGAATTGCCTCTAATAATAGTACTGGAGTTCTTAGTATGGAATAAAATGCGACAGTAAGGACAAAAAATACCCGGAAAACACAACTTTTTCTGCGTTCACGATAAGGCCGGGGAAGCAGTATATTCTAAAAAAAAAGTTGGGGGGTCAGTTTTTCATCTCAACTTTTCACTACCGTAAGGGTGGGCCTTATTGAGTTCTGTCGAAATACGTTTCGAGTTTTATAATTTGAATCGACAGTTGTCTCAGAATTTTGAGTCGTATTTTTTTGGGATTCTCGGCCCGAATTCACTAAGCTGACTTGGTTGGACACGTGGTGATTCGCCTAGTTAAATTATCGACGCCAGCCCGTGGTCACCCTATCCCCTAAGTTCATGATATTATTGCTGATTTGGAGACAAGAGATCATGGCCTTGAATATTGCCAGTGAACAAAACAAAAATTAAGCTACCCTTAATGGTGTAATTTGATGAAAACTAACCAAAGTATTCTCGTCTAGTATTGATGAAGTAGTCTAGTACTATACCAATAGCACGTACTAGGCTAACGAGCTGCTGGATCATCTCTTAAAGCAATCAATTGATTTGTTATATCAATGACAAGGTCTGTCTTCTTCATTGTCAACATGTCTTTAATTCTGACACCAAAATACAATTTGAGAATGTCTTTGAGCATAGTCCTCCGTCAAAGTTGTCCCCAACAGCCGCAATCTTGAAGCGCCCCATCAATTCCGTAAGGTACGGCATCATCTCACATTGTTGTACTTCTTCTGTTGATTCTGTTTCTTTTTGCTTTTCTACCTTCTTCAATGCTTTCTGATACCATCTGATCTGTTGATATTGTCCATTTGTTTCGTTGCGTGTTCGATCACAATAAGTCTAGACCTACTGTGGTATGTACTAGTAGTACGTAGCCTCTACCGTGCAGGTACGGAACTATGGGAGCAACACGGAATGCGTAGGTGCGCATGCACGAGCACACCTGAATGTCGATTTTTATTGCATAAATGAAGAGATCATGGCAAGGGGATTCCAGAGCCGCCAATATTTTTGTTTTTGATTAAAAACTGAAAGAGTAAAAAAATAATCAAATCCTACGGCAGTTTCTACGCAACGTATACCACAGCCATTTGTCCAGAAGTGTCAGCTGTCCATCCAAGTCATCCTGCTTCTACTGTGCACGTATCCGGTTTTTAGGCAACCCTGAAGGCAACCCTGTAGCGCTAGTATTGAGAAGCACGTAGACGTAGTTGTTGTACCAAGTGCTACAAGTAGTGGCGCACCATCATGTTTGCCAGTACGAAAGATTGCTTTGGGGTCTCTGTGCATTTATTTGTTTTGCGTCCTATGTCTCGTCGTACGGAGAAACGTGGACCCTTTATCGTGGATTCCAAGTAGCCTCCAGTACACGCGAGTACTAATCCGACCAGCGCATCAATAAAATAAAAATCAATTACATTCGACGATCCAACGTGCGGCGTTGCAGAATTCTGGATGTTGTTCTTCACACTGGCAACCGGTTGATGCGAAAGTCAACATTCCCATTGTGTGCATTGGCTCTCTCTCTCCCTAGCACTTTCTTCGTCACCACCACAAGTCTTATTGCTGATTACCTTTGTGAGCTCAGTCATTTTGCCTCTTGGCCTCAAAGCAGGGAGGAGACTCTGTTCCTCCGGGGACTCAGCAATGCCAGTGAAACAACTTTGCTTGATTGCCTACTACACATTGGACATTTTTCAAGTTATCCTCCCACCGACAGACTGTTTGGTGGGTCTCTGGGTTGTTGGGATACTGCAATGCAATTTTGGCTGCAAGGCGTTCCCTGCTGATGAAATAACACAACCCTCCGAAGATTTTTAAACTTATGGCAAGAAGAAGTGTGCCATGGTACAGATGGTATTAAGTGCACATTTATTCAGGATGGTGGTGAGTTGTTGTTTTGACGTCAATCTGTTGTTCGTGTGTTTATGCTTAACGTGCGATACCATTCTTGTTGCTTCAGGTATGGATGATTCGGTGGATGCATGGAATAAAACCAGTCTAGTTATTACTTGTACTGAAAATACCAATGAAGATCAATATTGTGTTGCGAATACCCTCTAGCTACAAAACCCGCAAATATGGGTGACCGCCACCTGCGGCATTGTCACGTCTCATCAATTTGATGATCTCTGTGACACTTGTTCCAGCACCGTAGGCATGGTAAATCATGTCAATTGCCACTTGTGCTGAATGACCAGCACGAATCATCTCTGCTATTTTGTCCCAGACAACCTTGCGTTTGCAGTACACACACTTGACTCGCCCTCTTTCAATAGATGTGAATTCTCGTGCTGCCTTTCTGCCACCTATGCCCATTTCATATTCACACCACAGGACATGAAGAGACCTTGGTGTTCGACTCAGAGTTGCATTTGCCAGAGGCAGCCCAGCCCTTGGTTCTATTTCTCCTGCTCCTCGAGCATTTCCATTATCATTATCACGGGGGCGCTGGACAGGTTGTTGTGCAACTCGACGTATGTTCCGCCTTAAATGATCCAGCTTTTCATTGATGTCGCGAAATCGCTGATCTTGCCCTTCACCAATTTGTTCAAGACCCAAGTGAATCTCGCGTCTCAGAACGTTAAGTTGGGAGTAAATCGCTCTCAATTGATAGTCCTGACCAGCAAGAAGAACACCGTTGTTTTGCACATTCACATCATAACCACCTTCTCCATTTACAGTCCCGTTCTCGTCTGCAAAAACCTCATTGATGTGAACTTCATCGTCTTGACCAGTCACAACAATTAGGATTTTACGAACCGGATTTTCGCCATCTGGCAGCCGAGTCTCAAGTTTTTCATAGGCAGCACGAATCCGACTGCGAAGCGATGCAGGCATGAAATGTTCCATGTCGGGATCAAATGCTGCCCAGAGAAGCGGGAAGGCAAGGACAAGTGACACTTGCTGGTGCAGATTCCTAGATGCAAACATGTTCGGTACCACATTGTCAAGTAGCCATGCCTCAGTCACACCGCTTTGATTCTTCAAGGAATACTTTATTGGACCTCCCATGGCAAGCACAGATGCAACCCTAGCATCTGGATACGGTAGATTGACATCAATGTACCTATCAACTACTTGATGCTTCCTCCAACGCCCTGCCTCGTGACGAGACATCGTCTTTAGGACAACCATTTCGTCGTGCAAATGAAGTTGCAAACTTACGTATACTGTGAGTGCCCAGGTTTCCAGCTCCTTCTCTTACAACATCACCAGTCTTGCCCCATATATCTCTTGCTAGAGTAGCCGAAACAAATCCCTTAGTTGTTTCTGGATCACCGTGTCCAAACAGGTAAGGGTTGCTTAGTCCATCTTCAACCTCACACGAGACTTCGAGGTAAATTCCTAGAGCAACTAGAATGCAGTACCTTGAGTCCATACTTCCGAATATAATTTGATCAGGGGCATCCCTTTCTTCCATCACATTTTTTGACCAGCAAATGCGAGACAACAGTGTATACGAAGGAAATTGTGGGTTGGGCTTCAAGTCAATCAATTTGAAGTTGCTTGCATCATCAATCCGAGCAATCAGACAGAATTGAAATTTGCAGGAAGTCGGGATCATGTATCTCCTGTTGAAGTCCTCGAATGTGTTCAATTTTAACAAAGTAAGCTCAAACTCATGCTTGGTGATAGCACGTCTTGCCTGACTCGGTGCCCCCAATCGGCGAACCTCTTGCCGTTTGACATGCCTAATCAGTCTGTTAACTTCAATTGACCGTGTGGGGTTACCCTCATTGCAACTTCATCCCAAACCACACCTTTGTTTGGCATGAAGAAAGAAATTGACTTCTTGTAGGTTGAAATTGAGTTTGCTCTGCCCGTCATGGGCCTCGCATCACGACCAGGATTATCAGTCCCATATGCAAACACCTTCATCCACCTTACAAGATCATTCGGAATCACAGCCACAAGTTGCTCTTGTGTAAAAATGGTCTGATCTGTGTAGTTTGCATCATCCCTGAATGACATGAACCTAGCAAGAATGCCATGATATATCTCTTCAAGGGTTTTCTTGTTCTTGCGAGCCATGGTGAATTCCACTATACATTCATTCGGAGTAATGTTAGTACTCGTATGGCGTAGTATGCGCGAGGACCCAGCAGTGAATTATTTTGGAGTTCAGAAAGCAAGTTCGACACCCCCAAATCCCCCAACTTCCGATTCATTCGAGTTGCTTTTTGACGATCTGGGTTGCTTTTGTACATGAACGTGACGTAGAAAATTTGTCAGAAAAGGCAACCCTGGGGGAAACCCTGGTTTCCTTTGTTCTGTGCTTTTTGCCCCAAAATCCGCTATTTCGCGTGAGTGGACTGAAAAGTTCCTACAGGCCCGCAGTGGAGAGATACCAGGAAAATCCACTTCGGTTGCTTTTCCTGAGTTATGTACAGGTATGTTGAGAATCCCAGATATCGTGAGCGCGGTACCACAGTACTTGCTCTGGTTATGGGGTGATAACTGCGGTTGTCAGGCCTTGACAAAATCTGTAAAGTAAAAGTTATGAGTTTAGGTTCTAACTAAACTCCTCTTCCAGGTTCCCTTCTCTGTCTCTCCAGAACCTTCTCCTGTCTTCTTCCTTCCTTGTGTCTCCTTCTTGTTCTTCCCAGTTCTTTTATAGTAGACTTCTGTCCAATCTCCTACATGTTTAATGATTTCCTTTGACTTTCCATAGTTTTCGTCCTCCGATGGAATCTTGGTTTGTTGGACTCTTTGGAAATCCGTAGATCGATTAATTTCGAATTCTTTATCCCAGTTCAGTCGTGCGTTCAATTCCGAGTTCACGTCTGACTCGAATCTGACATTCCGTCCAAACGTCGAATCTCTCTCAGCTTCGCCAACGACAGTATTCACTGTCCCACCGGTACTGGACTTATCCAGTAGCCTACTATCCTCGACATCCTCCCTCCAACAATCCAGGGTTCCATCTCGTATGTTCTTCGCGTGTTTCGTATGTAATTTCTCAGGACAGTTCTTGTTCAATATGTCCGCTGCATTCTCTTCCGATCGAATAAACTGCACGTTCAAATAACCGTTATCTTCCAGTTCACGGATAAAATGAGCACGTACATCGATATGCTTCGTTCTGGCTCCGACATGTTGATTCTTGACCAAATAAATCGCTCCAAGATTATCCTCGTACACTTTTCCCATATGACGTTTCTCATCCGGTCTTCGTATGCCTTCGTCGAGTAACATCATGATAAACTTGTTCTCGCATGCACCTCTCGCCAAACTGATATATTCCGCTTCGGTACTCGATAGTGTAACGACGTGTTGGGTCTTTGATTCCCAATGTACCAACGTTCCACCTAGCGTATGCAGTCCCGAAGATATACTCTTGCGATTGTCCGTATTCTTGGCATAGTCGGAATCCACCATAGAAATAGGTCGTAGTTCCTTGGGTCTCCTGTACGTAAGCCCCTCGTATGGTCGTAACTTGATATGACCGACCATTCTGTCCAATGCCTTCCAGTGATCCTCACCTGGGTTTGATAGGTGCTGTGCCAGTTCTCGAGCTGCGTTGGCCAAATCCGGTGCCAGTTTCGTCGTTAAATACATGATCTTTCCAACCATTGACCTGTAGTCCGTCATATTAACCGTAGGTCCTTCGTTTTTACTTAGGTACTTGTTCGGGTATCCGGGCGTGTCGTAGGTCTTGACTTCCTTACCAGTAATCTTCTCGTAGGTTTCCACGATTTCATCTTCAAGTTTGTTCATCTTCGCAGTGATAATGACATTTCCGTTTTCGTCCACGCTCCAATCGTACCATACTCCTAAGTGCTTCTTCAACTTTCCGAGATCAGATATATTGAATCGTTCCTTAAGCTTCGTCTTGAATTCCTCAATCGCCTTCTTCGATCCAACCAAAATTACGTCATCCACATGCACAACTGCCATCAGGGTCATATGCCCTTTCGTGTCTTTCCAGTAGTACATGCACGGATCAACCAGACTTTGAATCATATTCATGTACTTCGTCAAGTACTTACGTAGTGTCTTCATAAAAAGTCTTGGGACATCCACTCCTCCATACATCGGACGAGTCAACATAATACAATAACGTCTCAATTCGTCTTCCGTTATATATCCCAATTCAACAATACCTTCCGGCCACTCTGCAAATACTGGCTTGTCGTCTTCAAGTTCCGCGTTTAAGAACGCTGCTTCGATGTCAATCATCTCAATCGTCCAACCTTCGTCTTGCCTGTACAGCGCGATAGTAATCGCGAGTCTGACCGTAGTATCCGTTGCAACTGGTGAAAATGACTCTGTATAGTCCACACCAGGTACCATCACGTAGCCCTTCAGTACGATTCTGCTCTTGTACCGTAGTGTGCCGTCCTGTTCCTCCTTGATCTTGAAAATCCACTTAACAGGTATCGGTTTTCGTCCGTTCAACTTGTCCCTTGGGAATTTCTTCCATGCGTCCCGTGATATGAAGTTATTAATTTCGGACTTAGCAGACGGTATCCACTCTTGCTTCTTCGGTCCGGTCACAGCTGCACGAAATGTCTTAGGTTCGCCTGGGTCCGACGTAAGCATGGTATTAAATACCAGATGCGCAATTCGAGTTCTGCTTCTTGTACGCGTCCCGGGCTCGTCGTTTTCGATCACAACTGGACTCTCAATTCCAAGTTTTTTCAATTCTCTTTCCAATGGTGTTGTCCTCTGTTTTTGCTGTTCCTCGACCATTTCTTCGGCATTCTCGATGATTGTTTGTTCTGTAGGCAACTCCACGATTCGCTCTTCAACGCTGTCGCCTTCCTTCGCAATATGATGACGTCTTCGTCGTCATCGGAGTCGGAATCGAAAAGAATTGAATCGGAGGCACGTCCATTTTCGTTTCGTTCTCGTCGTGTACCTCGTCTTCTTTCGTTCTCTCTGCTCAATCATCGACTCTATCCTCCCTGCTGAAGACATGGGAGTTTCAGCCGGTTGCAATGCAGTTATGGTCGCGATTTCCTCATCATACTCTGGAATGAGATGAATTTGGGGAGTCAATTCCTCTTCATCTGCCGCCAATTCAGCTTCCACCTCTTCCAGATCTTCACCTAGGACCATCTGACGGTCAAAGGCATCGTCCATTGTCAGTCTGATGTCATTTTCAGCCTGTGTCAAGTCAGCCCATGCATGAATATCTCTTGTTTCAACAATTTTTCCACTGTAGGGATTGTACATCCTGTACACATCTCTTGCATGGTTCTCAGCATAACCAACCATGATCATCTTGGTGGCTTTCTCCTTGAACTTCCCCCTCATTGTCCCTCTGTTTGTAACATAGCCAATTCGGCCATATTCCACTGTGCTACCGTATATGGTGCACGGGGTACCGTAGAACAGTTCGTCTGGGGGTACTGTACTGCGGGTATTGGGTAGTGTATTCCCGAGTACCGCCGCAGTCTTCGTCGCTTCCGCCCACAGTTTTCCTGTAGAAATTTGGTCCATCCTGCAGACAGCATCATAGCCAGTGCTCTGTTGGCGTCTCGTGCAAACATGCGTTCAACAACCCGTTATGCTGTGGTGTGTGCGGTGCCGTATACTCCATCTTGATATTGTACTGTCCTTCGCACATCTTTAAATCCGAAATGTGTTCTCCGGCATTGTCGCATCGGACGTACTTCACTTCAATACCAGCCGCCTTCAATTTGTCCAGAAGTTCTTGAAGGTGCGCTTTATCCCACTCTTCTTAGCGCCGTAAAGTCCCACGACTTCCTCGTTTTGTCGTCGACAATCTTGAACCAGTATCGTGATCCCGCAACCGTCTCGTTGTATGGACCACTCGTATCCATATATAGGCGTTCGCCACGTTCTTCAGCCTCGGTCGTCGTGATCTTATTGGTTCGTTTCTGCGTAGCGCACGTGCACATCCATCGCACACAGCCCACTCTCCCGTAGGTTTGATACCAAGCGTTTTAAGCAAGCTCCGAACCACTTTTTCCGTCGCATGTCCAAATTTTCGATGCGCCTCATTGATGTCCATGGCTTCATTCTTCTGTTCTCGATGGTTTCGTCGCCTCGTTTCGCAATTCCTTCGGCATTAAAAGCTTCTCTTTCAAACGAAACTCGTCGCGCTTTCAGATAAGTCATCCCGTCTGTTTCCTTTTCAAATTTCATCGTGTCACCAGATGGGTTCTTGAGCTCAGATTCGTCTTTCCTGCTCACAAACTCGTTCCCATTCTCATTCAAACGTCCCACACTGATGAGGTTTCGAGCGAAGTCGGGGATAACCATCACTTCTCGCAAAATCATCCGCTTATTGGTGTGTTTTTGCTCCAAACACAGATCTCCAATAGCTGTAGCTTTTAGGGTCTCATTGCTCCCAACTCTGACATGCTCTCCATCCAAAGTAGCCTTCAAATTAAACATGTTGTTGGTGGTCTTAGCAACATGAGTAGTGGCGCCCGAATCCATCAACCAGTTCTCAAAACCATCTTCATCATGGTCAGCAACAAACTTAGTTTTGCTGGAATTCGCCATGAAAACTTCTTCGTCCCACTTCCAATTACTTAGGCCTCGCGGGGTGTCCATGCGGTATTCAGTCGTGTCGGATTCCTTTTTCTTGTCTTTTCGTCGTCGTTCCAGAAATCGTCTTCGTCATCGTCGTCATTGTCTTCGTGATTGCTTTCGTCATCGCTCGTTTCACACATATCAGCCCAACTCACGGGCTTTTGATCCTTCGGAGATCTTCTTCGAGTTCGGCGTCGTTCTTTCAATCCCATCGTAGTATTGACCAATTAATTCTTCTTCCGGTTCCGATACGTCGAGGGCAGTAATCGTCTCGGCAAATTTCTTGTACTTGCGATCCAACTCCGTATCAGGTTTACGTTTCCTGTTATCGTTCGCGATGTCGTTGAGAATCTCCAGGGCAAGCTTGTCCAGATCGATGTCGTTTTGTACCATTGGTTCCTCCCTGTTTCTCGTTTCGTGAATAGCCATTCCGACAAACATTCCCGAGTCGTTTCCTTGAGTTTTGCAGTGCTGCGCTCGGTGCCCAACTTGGCCACATTTGTAACATTTTCCCGAAAACGAATTTTGCACTCCATTGCCATTCTTGACATTGCCTCCATTTCTCTCTTCATTGCTCTTGCAGTCTCGTGCCTTGTGCCCTTGTTTTCCACACTTATTACACTTCCCTTTAAATTGCCTCCAGCTGTTTCGTCCGCCGGTCGTCGTGAGCGCCAAATGCTTCTGATTTCGTTCGCCTCCTTTTTCGTCTCTCTTTTCTTGAATTCGTCCCTTAAACGGCTCAATGAACATTTGGTAGTGCCCTGTGATCTCCTCAACGAAGTCTTGATGGTCCATACCTCACGCCCAATCTTGCCGTTCAACGAAGTGATGACGGCCTCGTAGTCGTTTTGGCAAACGTGCCAAAATTGTTGCTTGCATCTGTTCTTGGCTTCTCATGGTTCCATTTTCACACTTACCAACCTCTCTGTTCAACCTTTCGAGCTCCAATATCCACATGTGCGGGTCCTCCATGTCATTCTTCATGTAACACTTCTCCAATTGCGTAGTCGCCTTCACAAGGTCTTTCGTCTTCTTCGAATCGTACCGACTTTTCAACGCTTTCCACATGTCGTTCGCCGTCTCTTCGGCCTCAATAATCGCAAATGCGTCGCCCTGGCATGACATAATCAAAAAATTGCGAGCATCGTTGTTCCACTTCTGCGCTTGTTCTTCCTCTCTTGTCAACTCCACAGCCCCTGGGCTTGGCAGCTTCAACTTCCAGCAGGCCCCTCTCAAAGCCTTTGGACGCAGCAAACACTTCTGCCTTCTTGAAGAACTCTCGCGGTTCCATACCGCCCTTCGTCTTGTCATTTCCCCAAAAGGGAATGACCTTGATCGTCTCGAGCGGACTCGACTTCATCGTCGCTTCGCTCGCCATCGTCGTCGTCGTCGTTAGATCTTAACTCTCAAAAGCAATCGTTTTATAAAACGTGTTGAGAATCCCAGATATCGTGAGCGCGGTACCACAGTACTTGCTCTGGTTATGGGGTGATAACTGCGGTTGTCAGGCCTTGACAAAATCTGTAAAGTAAAAGTTATGAGTTTAGGTTCTAACTAAACTCCTCTTCCAGGTTCCCTTCTCTGTCTCTCCAGAACCTTCTCCTGTCTTCTTCCTTCCTTGTGTCTCCTTCTTGTTCTTCCCAGTTCTTTTATAGTGGACTTCTGTCCAATCTCCTACATGTTTAATGATTTCCTTTGACTTTCCATAGTTTTCGTCCTCCGATGGAATCTTGGTTTGTTGGACTCTTTGGAAATCCGTAGATCGATTAATTTCGAATTCTTTATCCCAGTTCAGTCGTGCGTTCAATTCCGAGTTCACGTCTGACTCGAATCTGACATTCCGTCCAAACGTCGAATCTCTCTCAGCTTCGCCAACGACAGTATTCACTGTCCCACCGGTACTGGACTTATCCAGTAGCCTACTATCCTCGACACAGGTACTGTATCAATCTTCAGACTCTGTGCCAGTGAAATATTACTTCACACTTCACACTTCACAATCTTACGGTACTTGTACCTTGTAGTAGGCACTAGTAGTACAGTAGTACTGTAGTTCTCATTAAGGGTGGCGAGTGGCGAATGGCATATGGCATGCTACCAGTACCAGGTAGTGGCATCCAATATCCAATGGCAACCTGTCATGTCATCGCATGGATTCTCGTTGCTTTGGTCACATAAATCATTATCAGCGCAGAACATTATGATGTTCTCATGGTGGGGTGCTTTTCCATTTCTCCTTTCACTTTGGCTATCGCTTTTGACCTCGAAATTCGCTGTGAATGTCAATGGCTTCCTAATTGTCTCATCAAGTCCTCCGATGCGGCATGTAAATGATGTTCCACCGTCGTTCAGATCAATTGCCTGCTCATTGTCCAAAAATCAGTTCGAGAGCGAAGACGACATGAAACGGAGGATGGAATTGGTTAGGAATCTTCAAGAAACATATTACAAATCCGAAAATGGCAATTTACCGACCTTGGACCCGTCCACCGGCATTATTCACCACTTGCCGCTGTGGCGTGTCTCGTGGACCGAACTTCCGGGACGATCCAATGTGCTGAACGTTCATGAACCCACCTACACGGACATGTTCGAGACCATCCTCAATCGACCCAAACCGTGGTATTTCGGACATTTATATCTGCCGGGGGGCTCTCAGAGTTTGCGATCTGGGGAACCTCAGTATCAACTCAGATCCTGGCGAGACTGTGATAGTGGCAGAGATGACGCGGACACAGTAATGTCACTGGAACCCAACTGTCGGACTGCGGTGGTGGGAACTCTCATGAAAATTGTAGACTTTCGACGACTTGAAGACGGCCGTTTGTGTTTACTGGTACATGCCATGGAGCGATTCGTGGTCCACGACGCCATTCAAAATTTACCCTATTCGATAGCTCATGTGCAGATTCTACCCGACTATGAGCAATTAGCCACTCTCGACACGTTGGAAGAGCATGCTTTATTGGAAAGAGCCAGAGCTGTTCAAGAATCCTTCCGATATCATGACTACGAATACAAAGAAACTCCGCTGCCGCTGTCCCGCGACAAGTACATGTCGTTGGGAGACGTGTATGGCTCGTGGCTTTCAGACCTGTTGCCGTTCGCCCCCTACCATCTAGACACCACTCTGCTTATGACAGAGCCAGACGCTGTGACGATAATGCCGCCGCCAAACGATTCGGATGTACTTACATGCGGAGTCGAACTCTCAGTGGAAACGAGACTCTTGAACAAAGCCATTGTGAAAGGTCCTGCATTCGGCGGCAATGGGAGTCGACGTATGGAGCGACGACGGCAACAATTAGCATTATCGAACGACCAACTAGAAGCCCAACTTTGGAATGCTTTGGAGGATTATTGTTGCGCCAAGGGCATTCGGCTTCCTGACCAGGTACTTTGTTTGTTGCCCCAGGGACGATCGTGGATGCGCGTACCCGACGTTTGGTACCGCAGAGTGTCAAATTCGCACTATCCCGCATGTCGACGGCAGACCCGACTCAGCTATGCTGTCGCATATTGGTTGGAACGAACCGGTCGTGATAAGGAGAATTTACGACAAGCGTGGTTGGAAACGCCCACAACCAAGGCGCGATTGATTGATCTGATCGAACGATTGGCAATGGCAAATGACGAACCGTTGCTAGATTTTCAATAGGAAAGAATTGGGATGTATCGGCGAAGATAACTGTTGGCGTGTGCTGCAGATTTTGTTCATGG
The DNA here is from genome assembly GCA_022925895.1 of Fragilaria crotonensis. Lineage (NCBI taxonomy): Eukaryota > Bacillariophyta > Fragilariophyceae > Fragilariales > Fragilariaceae > Fragilaria > Fragilaria crotonensis. The sequence goes on from JAKSYS010000032.1 coordinate 51,800, forward strand.
GAGGCGGTTAAACCCAAGGCGGAGGAATATTGTTGGTGCATTAGATGCAAACCCATTCCTTCCGTGCGCATAGCTTGTTGTTGTTTTAAAGTAACAATATTTTACACATCAAAATTGGGAATTAAACTCTGCTGAATGACTCGGAGTGCGGAACGCATTGGAGAACGAACACCAGACTCGGAGCGCGGAACGCAGTGTAGTATTTAAACCAGGTCGGAATCACCCGTCAAGGATCGCTGGTCATTTCTACGGTATCCATTGTCGTACTCATCGTCGTCGCTGTAGCTATCGTCGTCGTCGTCGTCGTGGACATCATCACGACTGACCTCATTCGGACCGGACTGAATACTATGAGGTGATGCCCTCGCATCCACAGCACGGAAATGAGATAACTGTGGGAGACCGGCATCGCCCGATTCATTTTGTGGCAATTCCTCGTCGGAATACTGTGATCGCCCTTCAGAATGTTCGTCGTCAAATTGCTCCTGTTGGCGTGGATCGGAATGTCGTCGATTGCCATTTTCCATTCGGAATGGTCCCGACTCTTCGCCGCCATCTTCTTCTTCGACCAAGGAAAGTCGCTGCTGCTGTGTATTAATGGAAGCAAAACCTGGGTTGGGTCCATCGCCATCGTCAAGTTCCCCCATCAACTTTCGATACCGCTCTTCGTTTTCTGCCTGACGTTGACGGTGGAGTCGATTTGCCTCAGCATCGCCATCACCGTCCATGCCATCGTTGTCTTCACCATATCCGCCGTCTTTGTGCAATCCACGATATGCTCCAGGTTCGCGACTGCTTACTCCCAAAGGCGACCTGATGCATATTACTCCAACAAGGATCCACACGACCCCGGCCAGAATGGAAAATGTGGAACCTAAACCGACACCGCAGGATGATTTGGTTATGTTCTTCAACAGCGGCCTGTCCTCATCAAGTGAATACTGAAAGAAGCCAGGGGCACATACGTTGCTGCCAGTGATGGCCAATGTTGAAAACGACAAAATACTCATTATGCATGACGCATACCCCAAATATTGGTAGTGCTTGGGCACTACAGGAAAGACAGTCCCCAACATGAGACACACAACAATAATTCCACCAAATAGCACTGTCAATGTCGAAAGTGTCGAAGTCGCTTGAAAGGCTGTATCCATCGATGGTGATCGACCGTTAATTGTATAGGAGTAACACGTCCCCTCACTTTGCCATGCCCAGTATCCAATTCCTTGATTCTTAAGCAATTGCACATTTAATCCCTCAATGCTTGTGTTTTCCGAGTCGCCTTCCTTCATGTCCTCCACGAGGGTCACGGTCCGATTAACAAAGGAACAGACGCAGGTGGAAGACAAACTAAACATCCATGCCATGGCGGCCAGGAGGGCAGGGAAAGAGGACCAAATCCCATTCGGAGCCTTATCCATGCGACGCGTCGTTCGTTGGCTGCAGATAACAAGTAAGGTGCACGATATACGTGTGAGGTAATGCACATTTGATGATCCTTGTCAGTTGCATCAGTCAACGACAAGGACGTACATGGTTTCATTTCGTCGAATTCTCAGACAAAATCGACTGTTCACACAGTTTGTCAGGAATCCCATTATTTCAATGGAAACTAATGAGTGACGTCTATTGAACTGAGAGCCGGGATGAGGTACTTAGTCGATTGACAGGTCTACAAAGGTGGTGTTGATGAGATAAAGGATGTGCCTACTACCGGTAGTACGTACAATGGAGGCGCTTCACATTTCACACTCATCCCTGTCAGCCAAAAATTTGAAAAGGTGAGACATTTGTCGATGGTCAGCAGAGACGGGAATTTCAAACCCAGCCCACCCAAACCCACGGCCCACCCAAACCCATTGGGTTAAGGGTGGGTTTTGGGTGAGCTCAGGATTTCATGGGTGGGTCTGGGTGGGCCGGCAAATCATAGCAAAAAATGACAGTAGATGTTTGCTACCGGTAGTAGTAGAACCATCTACTCCAGTACTAACTACTGGGTTTGGGTGGGTTTGGGTAGGTCTTGGTAGATCGTATGGGTTCTGGGTGGGTTTGGGCTGGTACTTCCGTGAGCGTAGCTTTACGTGGGTACCCATGGGTTTGATATTTTCAGAATTTCCCGTCTCTGATGGTCAGTCACCGGTCATCGGACATCGGACACACTATGCTCGAGTAGTGGTACCTGGTACTGTAGTCGTTGTACGTTATTGTACAATGGAGCGTAAACAGTATGCTGCCGTAGGTGCCTCAGTATTCAGTCTGCGATGTGTTGTACGTTACCGTTGTACTACGTAATTGCTCAAATCGATACGCGGGTACTCGAGTACTAGTACCTGGTACGCTGGTGCAGTGCGATGCATGCACTCATTCTGGTGCCGGTACAGTAATCTGCTTGTAGTACTCCGGTACAGTAGTGTTTGGCCAAATGCCAAAGTATGCATACACATGAGCGAGCAAGGTTTGTGAGTCAGTTCTAAAGATTTGTCTACCTTTTGTAGTGGAACTTGGTATCATGCAATGACAAAGGAAAACGATACAAGCTGTGCATTTCTCTGAGGGACGCGCTGCAACACTCATCGTTGTAGGGCGGCAACATGATAAGGTCCTTCAAACAACTAGAGCGTTTCAGTCGCTGCCTCGCTCGAAAGGCGATACAATCGTCTCCTTCGGCATCGATCAAATCCAACTTTCCTTTGCTTCCCGTGAACAGATACGATGCTCTCACTGATCAACGTCGTGATTTCTTTTGGTTCAATTCAACCAATCCGATTCTCGAGTTGGCTAAGAAGAATGAATCTCAAATCGACTTTTCCCATGTCACGCCGAGGCAGTTGTTGAAAGCCTCGTCAGAAATATGCACCGAATACCAGAACTTATTGCCATCTCTTGAGTATGACAAATTCAAAAATTTGACAGATTTGGTCGATTTTGTGGAATCCAAAATTACAGAGCTGAAAGCGTCGTCGGAATCGATTGAGGGAATCGCCACTCTCATGTTCAATATGAATACTCTGGACTCAGGTTGGTCGAAAGCCTACATGAAAGTTTACCGCGAACAGCGTGACGCGTTTCGAAACTCAAAACGAACTGTAGCGACTGCAGCACAACGCTACATGGCATCCACAACGGATGGCGCGAATGAACTGAAACAATTGAATCAACTCATTCAGCTCAGCACAGAAAAAGGAGCTAAGCTTTCCGAGCAGGACATTATGAATGTTCTACACGGTGCGGAGCAAGAGCTAGGAGCCGAGGATATCACGAAGGTGCTGAATGTTGACGAACAAGGGCGAGAAGAACAAGACACATGGTCCATTCTGAGGAAAGCCGACCAACAGCTAGGAGATCACGTAGTGGACCAGGACTCATTGAATGTTCTGAACGATGCTGAACAACAGCTTGCTGATATCTTTTTACATGTAGACGGCAATCGAAAGGCGACGTCAGCTACCAAGGAGACGCTTCAAAACATTTACACCTACATAGCCATCAAGCAGAAACAGGCGAACTTGCTGGGGTATGATACCCATGTGGACCGTGCCTTTCATGGACGCATGCTACCAAGGGAGAAAGTCGAGGCCTTGCTGGTTGAGGTAAGCGAAAGGACCCAACAGGCTTTGAGTAAATCTTTGGCGTCTTCAAAACAAGAAGACGACGTGACTCTGTCGGATTACCTCACTCTTGATGGAACTCTCCAAGGTCTCTATGCTTTGAGTAGAGCCATGTTTGGAATTGTAATTTCAGAAGATAGCACGCCACGAGGATGGCACATGGATGTGCGATTGTTCCATGCGACAAATGACAATGGAGAGAAATTGGGGTCTTTCTATTTGGATCCGTACCGGCGACCAGACAAGAAGCGCGGTGCATTCATGGGCCCCCTCACTTCTGACAGTGTGTATCTCAGTACCGATGTCGAGCCTCCGCTGTGGGATCATTTACCAATAAAGATTGAAATCCGCAATGCCATGAGCATCTTTCATGAGTTTGGTCACGTCTTGCAGTATCTCCTGGCGGATGCCGATAAACGAAAATGGCTGGGAACTTCTTATTCGACAATGGAGATTGTGGAAGCCGTTCCGCAGTTCATGCAGCACTGGGTATTGAACGATTCAGTGCTCCAAACGCTTGCTCATTTGTCGTCGGAAACAAAAATCCCCGAGGAGCTCATTCGACGAGTCCAAGAACAATATCGTCGCGACAAGATAGAAGGTATTCTTTTCAGTGTCTTTATGGGCCATCTCGAGTTGGAGATGTTCTCGAATCGTAGTGATGGCGAATCGTTGGTTGCATTGCAACGCCGCCTTGCCGATCGCTTCATTCCGCACCGTGGGCTTCCACAATCAGATCTCTCTCCTATGACGCGTCTAGTCGAAGACAATGCTCGTGGAACAACACTGGCAGCGTATCGTTATTTGATGACCGAAGTTATTAGCACGGATATCTTTCAGTCATTCAATCAAGGCAACATCCCCAGCGAGGAGGAAATGAGAAGACTTGGTGGAAAGTTTAAGGATGTCTTGTTGAAACCAGGTTTCTACGTGGATGGTAAAAAGGTGTTGCAAGAGTTTTGCGGACGTGACAGCTTATCCACGGAGGGCTTCTTTAGGATGTACAAGTTATAACGTCTCCACTTCTTTAGTTGCTTTCGCTGTGTGTGATTATTAGTGCCTGGTAAATGCTGCGATTTTAAACAAGAACTGGAATGCTAAACCCAAACTGAAAAGCTCAACTATATAAACATGCAAGTCGTAGTTCGCCACCTAACTACTCCGAGCTATGATATTGGTATTAGTAAAGGCGTACAGGGTGCAACAGGTGTGCTGATTGTCGCGGGTTGTTGGTCGGTTGTTGAGTATCGTACTGTACTGGTCTGGCAGTGGATTATTCTCATACCCTCCGTACAATCGTACCTGTGCATGGGACTGTCTTACAGCATCAATGATCAGTACAGTATCAACATGCAGAATGCGGTCCCCTCGATCTTCCATCACACGTATCACATAATTCATTCGTCACCTTGCCTGCGCCGAAAAAAATGATGAGATCTTCGAGGCACCTAGGGCGTTGCAGTCGGACCCTCGTTCGAAAGACCCTGCGATCGCTTCCGTTGGCAACAATTTCAAGCGGCGTCGAGGTAGTCAATGCGCCATTAGTAGCAAAAGGCCAATATAATGCCTGTTTTACACATCGGCGTTACCTCCGCACTTCCAGTCCGAAAAATCCAATTCTCGAATTAGCTACGAATCGGCAGGCGAGTATTAACTTATCCTCGGTAGTACCTTATCACTTGACTAATGCAGCCTCGGAAGTGCACGCTGAGTATGACCTGAAATTGTCACAGTTGTTGGAAAAACTCAAGGATGAGCCGTACTTGAGTGAATTATTTGACGCTCTAACAAGTCTCGAAGGGCCTCCCAGCACGATTCTTAACGTTGCTGATATCATGTCTACCATGTTCATGGATGAACCGCTCTGGAATCAAGCGGTGCGACGAGCATCATCTCACCCGCAATCCTATAAAGACCACGCTACCGTCACATCTGCATTGCAAACTTTAGAAGATCGGATTGAAAATGGTACAGACCTGTGGAAACTTGTAAGGGGTCGCATTCAAACCTACGTAAAACGAGGTGTGCTTGTTACGGATCGACACATGTGGGACTATTTGACGAGTTCCGAGCAATATTTGTCGGCGGTCTTTACCACCACGGTCGAGGGGCATCCTGAGGCACTCGGGTCCGAAAGCGAGCAAATCGCAAAGTTAGACTCCTTGATATCCGTGAAACAGAAACAGGCAGAATTGTTGGGATACGAATCGTACGTCAAACAAGCATTGTGTGAGCGCATGATTTCCCGTGATTCGATAGAGGCCTTGCTGTTGGAGGTTAGCGAACGCGCTCTGAAGTCCAAGGCCGCTGCTGAGGCGGCGTCAAAAAGCGAACGTCACTTTCTCCCCCTCCTCAAATCACTTCAGAGTTACTTTCGCTCGGAATCTGTTTTGAATCCGAGTACTGGAATGTTTGAAGTAAGCTTGGCAAGTTATATTTCTTTAGACGGTGCACTCGGTGGTCTCTTTGCGCTAAGCCAATCGCTTTTTGGGATTATCATCTCAGAGGACAAGAATCCACGAGGTTGGCATTCAGATGTTCGATTGTTTCACGTAACGAATGAAAAGGAGGAAAATTTGGGTTCATTTTATTTGGACCCGTATCGGCGAGAAGGCAAGAAGCAAGTATCATTCACGCGGCCCCTCACATTGGATATTGTTTGCATTAGCGTGAATGTCAAGCGCAGTATGTGGGAAGATCTGAAAGCGCCCTTGGAAATGCAAGATATTGAAGCTCTTGTTCTCGAGTTTGGCCATGCTCTACGATACCTCATGGCGGATGCCAATAAAAGGGCAGGGTTAGGTAGGAGCGATTCGAACTTGGACGTGGAGGAAGTTGTCCCACGATTCTTGGAGACCTGGGTGTGCCAGGATTTCTTCCTTCAAAGCATTGCGATCAACTCGGCAAATCTGAGAATTCCTGATGAGCTGCTTAGTCGAATTCTGGAACAACGTCGTGTCAGAAAACTAGAAGAGTGTCTTCGGCAAGCCTTTTTGGGACAGCTCGAACTTGATATGTTCGATGACCGCAAAGGAGGCGAATCCTTAGTTGAACTACAACGCCGTTTGGCCGGACGATTCATGCCGCATACAATATCTCCAGAGACAGATCTACAACCGATGATTCAATTAGCTGAAGCCAACGGTCTAAGGCCTGTGGCGCAGTATCGGCATCTCCTGTCCGAAGTACTCAGTGCAAATATCTTTCAGTCTTTGCACGAGGCGAATATTACTACCGAGGAAGAAATGAGGAGTTTCGGTGCGAAGATCATGGATGTGTTGCTGAAACCAGGTGTCTTGGTGGACGGCAACAGAGCGATGCTGGAGTTGTGCGGACGCAAGATCGACCAGGCCACCGTGTCTGCCGAAGCGTACTATAATATGTACAAGCTATAATGGATACTTTGTCTAAACTTCCACTTCACAGGGTGGCATGCCACTCAAAACAGCCAAGTGGTACAAACCGCCGCAAAATCGCTCCGAAACATCCGTCTTCGCAGATCGCCGCTTAGTTGCGCACTCGTGGGAGCTGACTATCGATGCCTCAGGTACATCAGAGATCACTTTGGACGGCATGCTGAAGGAGCAATCCGAAACAACAGATGGCTCGGAGAACGACCACCCTGTAGCAGAGTTATCGTCAGAAGGGAGCATCCTACCCTTTCGCAGCTTCAGCTCGGCCCCAATGGGAATCGTGAGTCCGTCTTTTGCGAGTTTCGCGGCCATCTGATTCATCTCCTTCACGATATCATCATACGTGAATTGGACTCTGGACTCGTTCAAAGGGTCACGGCTGCCATTGTGCTGGCCCATGATTGGTTCGCAAGGGTCTGATGACATGGCACTGGTGGAGGCTGAAGTCACTTGACTGCCGCGCCGAACATCACCTTCCGTGTTTATTCTGTTCTGCGTCGGATGCATATCGTTGTCTCGGTCAGTCTGAGCATACATGGGCATCATTTTCGGTGGTGGTTTACTCTTCTTCGACGATGTGCGTCGAGATTGCCGCCTGGTGCTTCGTTCCTTGCTTGGGGTCGAAACTCTCGACCGCCGTGGATCGGGTTTGGAAGGCAGTTCCAGCAGCTGACCTTGCGATTGGTCCGGAGTTACCAGTAAGCTTTCATCATCATCTGATGCAGCTGGAGACTCCAGAAGGCTTACCTCCGAGTCTGATTCCAAGGATGGCAAGAGTTTGATTGTGTCACGGGTTAGTGCATGGTGTGCATGATTCGCTTTCGCAAACGTCATCTTCTTGGCATCGTCCTTGACAGTGCTGGTGTCAAGTACGTAATGAGAAGCGATTGAGCTATTCGAGCTCTTCTTCGTTCTTCTATGAGTTTGCAGTGTAGGTTGGGTGAGTGAATTGTGTTTCGAGGGTGTTGGCAAACTCGAATAAGAAGCAGCTTTGTCTCGGATGCTGGCGTCGATGACTTTGTTGCTACGGGAGCAGACCCCTCTGATGAGTCATCTTGTCGAGGCCGGCGACGAGGGCGTTGAGGAGAATACGACCTCGTTTGTTCTAAACGATGATTAAACTCGCTTACTTCTTTCATTTCCAAGATGGTGTCTAACATGCTTTGCAACTTGGCCCTCCTCGATCGCAACAGGTTGATGTCTATCGGGAGGGGTGCGGTAGATCCACTAGTAGAGGCACTTGAATTGTCTTGCCTTCTTCTATCCGATATTTTGGTTCGTCGCTTCTTCTTCTCGGCACGGTTGTGCTTAATACTTTCCTCATGGTACAAGTTTCTCGCGCTTGATTGTGTTCGAAAGGTCCACGAAGTGGTCGTCGTAGTCTTTTTCGACGCTTCGGAGAGGACACTGCTAGTGCTGCTTGTCTTCTGAATAGCCATGAGGACCTTAGGGACAACTTCATTGCAAACCGCTGCAACAGCCTGTCTGACTTCTTCTCGCGTTGAGACAGAGTTGAGATCCGATTCTTCAGTATCAATGATGAACTCAATACTGCTCTCTCGTCTGGATTCGCGTGACGTCTCGGAATAGCAAATGCTGTCATCGTCGTCAGCGATGGAGGATAACCAACTTCGCGTCGACGCCGCCGTTGGGGCTGTGGAGAGTCCAATCGATCGGTCTCGTTTCTTTCCCGGCGAGTCGGTTGATTTGCAAGCTTCCAAAACTGCGGTGAGCGATGCTCTTTTCTGCTTCATGTCGCCAAGGATCTCTTGCGCCCTCGTGGATCCAGTGGAAGAGCAGGAGGGTACGACGCCTTTTGCTTTAGGTACCGTCGGTGGCTTGTTGAGTGCATTCCGTTGCAGTGAAGGGTTGCTTGAAACTAACAATTCCCGTTTCTGTCGCAGGTCCTTGAGGATATCTTGGGCCCTCGTTGTCGGCGGAGGAGCGGCTATCATGGTGGCCATTGGTCAACTATGATTGAATGGGAGGTGCAGCAGCTCGCTCAAGCTAAGGCCTGCAACGAAACGAGGAGAAGATAGACCCAACTGTTTCAAGCACATGTATAATGCGCTACACTCTCTGATGGGTTGCCGGATCTCGCATTTCCCAGGACTGCACGAATGCACCTCCTCGCCAGACAGGGGTCAGGTGACGTCGGTGCGCAGTAGAAATTCAACACTTCCTCTATATGGGATATCTCAAGAGTCGTGCATAAAAATGAGGATTATAATTAGGTATGCAAGATACGTGTACGTATATGTAATTTTTCGGCCTCGCAATGGTGACACGGTGGGCAAAGTGTAAAAAACGCAAGATTCAATCGGACAGTACTACTATCTACTACTACTACTACTTCCTACACTCATCACAGGAACGAAGGCCGATGAGTCCCCTCCAAAGATGAGGTTCCCCTACACTGCTTTCCAGGTGCTAACTTCTCTAAATCTTCTCACTGCATACCCCATAAGTCCTCCCAGACTCGTCTTCTTGGATCGTGACGGAGTCATAAATCATGACGTTGGTCCTCCTGGAGTCTTGTCCATTTCTCAGTTTGACCTCATCGATCATGCAGCCACGGCCATTGGCGCCCTGAAGCGACTTGGATGCACCGTCGTGATGGTGACAAATCAATCGTGTGTGGGAAAAGGGATCATTTCGAGGCGGCAGCTCGATGACATTCATGACCACATGATCCATCAATTGCACAAGGGCGATCCCGACGCTGTTTTGGATAAGCTGTTCGTTTGCACTTGTACGCCGGAGGATGACGCTCGTTGCAAACCCAATCCTGGCATGATTTTTGAGGCTCTACAGGAGTTTCAAATAGATCCTGCTGACTGTGTTCTGGTTGGAGATACGGTCACCGACTTGCAGGCTGCAGAGTCGCTGCCGATGCGCATCCTTGTTGCTACAGGCTACGGCACGAGAATAATGGGGCGAGACGCCGGCGAAGAGCCTGAATGCATAACGACATGCCCTTCTTTACCAGAGTCTATTCTGCCCTTCTATTTCGCGCGGAATCTTGGTGCCGCTGTTGATTTCATCCGGAGACGCTCGCGCCCGGACAAGGCGTCCGACAATTAATACTGGAGTTTTCCAAATAAGGTTCACGGAGTAGTCACAAAACGAAACTTGTCCCTATGGCTTATTCCGCTTTCGCCGCTGCCACAATTTTGAGCGTATGCATGCAGTTGTACCACTTTCCCTCAGTTTTGTCGTACAGCTTCAAATTTGGCACATCGAGGGTGCCTTCACGCAAGGGAACGAAGCGCAGTTCGGCATCGACTGAGTGCTGTGCTTTGACTTCGCCCAGAAGCAATGCCGCATCGACGGCCAGCAATTCATGATCTCGGTTATGACGAATAGTTCCATCGTCATCGCTGCTGAGACCCCAAACTCCAAAGGTGTAGCCATTAACTTCCGAAACAATAGCAGTGTTGACAGACCCATGTTTAGGAGTCGCGACGGAGGCATTTGACTTCTCGTCATCCTTGGCCATGAGCAACATTAAATCGCGAGTTTCTGTGGACAAATTCAGGACGCGAAGGGCCACAACCAGGGGCGCGCCGACGTAACAGGCGCTGGACTGTTGCAAGCTCAAATCAATGCGAAACGCATCCGCAGGTTCGACCGCCACTCGACCAGTTGTCCATTGTGCATCCGCCGATTCGACCACCGAACTGCCAGAATCTACGACGGCAGTGACAGAAATTGGACTGAAGAAAGTGCGACTCCTCAAGTCTTCGCCGGCGTCGATAGTGAGGACGGTTGAATATGCCTCGTGCCGTTTGATTGTGAGCGGCAAATTGGGCTCCGTGCCTCCACCAAAACCCCATTTGACATACTTGCTCATATCGATCACCACATTTTGACCTCCGGGCATGGATTGATCCATCTTTTCGTTAGCGTTCTTGAAGCGAGAGTGCCCTGGATGGAACGCGATATTGGAAATGGTGACTGATTCGTCGTGGGTATTTGAATGCATCATGGTCAACGACACCAAGGTCTTGCCGGAACTGGACCCAGCGACAGACTTAACAGAGATATGCAATGCTCGCGTCAACGACAGTTGCAGTGAAAATGGCGCTAGTTGAGTTTGATGCGCCAAAGATTGTTTGGTCAGAGGAACGACACCTCCACATAGCTGCATCGCCTCGAGACCAGACGGGATATCACACGAAGGGTTAGGGACGACTCGAGTGGGACGTTGCGTGACCAAGACAGCTGTCACTTCGAGCTGCGTGGTTGCATCGTGATCACTTTCATCCGAAGGCATAAGCTCGCTTTCAATTGCTGAAATTATGGACCTGTGAAAGGCAGCTTTTGTGGCTTGAACATTGGCCACCGTATGGGCCGCTCGGACTACCAATTCTGCTTCCAAGACAATCGAATGTCCCTTCGGAACACAAGAAATAATTCGAATATCTTCTACTGTCACCACCTTATCTGTATGAGTAGCCGGAGCGTGACTTGTGACTTGAAGCCTCAGTGCTCCAGAAACATCGTCATCATCGTCACCGTCGTCGCCTTGACCCATCGGTAAACAACCAGACTCTATTAAATAGTCAACGTCTTCCTTGGTGGGACAAACGATTTGGAACGGCAGAATGAACTTCGAGCGACCTGAAGAATCCATGAGAAAGGAATTCGTAGCAAAACCTTCACCGCCTGACACAATGCGAGATGATTCCGAACGATCGGTGGTAATGGGGACACATGTACACGTTGCAAAGCGTTTCGATAGTTCGCTGTCGACCCTCATTTTTATTGCTGGAATAGAGACTAATCAATGCAAAACAAGCGAACGGATATGGCCGCGACTTGGTGAATGCGTTGCGTAGCACCGTGAATGGATTCCACCGACAGACAAGGAAGGACTCGCCAGTGTTCAGCTGCGATGTTTTTCCCGTATCCCTGCTTGTCTCATGGCTCAGACTCATGGCTCATGGGTTTCCTGCGGGCACAGGCGTGTCGGTATATATTTGTACCTTGGAGATTGGAATAGGACACTATGATAGTAGTTGTAGCTATTAGCTGCAATCTCCCGTACGCCCGATGCAAGACCACGAAAAACGCAAACATGAGCTACGGTCGCCACTCGCTAGAGCTCGCAATACGCAAGACACGCCGACTCGCTACAAGTCTACTGTAGTACTCGTACTCGCTACTCACTCCCACTGAATAGACTAAGCGACGGGGTCCACTCAAGTCGTGTGTTCATGAACGAACGGCAACCCCGTATCATACACGGATGTAATCCTTGGGAGGGAGCGAATGGCAAAACACACTAACGACTCTAAGCAAGTCTCACATTTTGGACGGAATTTCCCTCATTTCCGACTTCCCATTATTTGGGCCTGGTGCTAAGAAAACGCAGCCATCATGAATCTCCGGACTCTTTTTATATCACTCGCCGTCGTGACAGTGGCGTCTGCCTCACGTCTACGTAAAAATCCAGCTTCCAAAGGATTGTATCCCTTTCCTCGTGTCTACAGTGCTGTCGTCCCAGCTCCAACCAACGGAACCCGAGAAGACAATGCAAACTACTTTGCTGCAGAAGTTGATTTGCTGAAAGTTATCAACCTTTCCCATGGCGAGGCCAAAATTTCCTTCCTTGTTCATGACTCTGAACAGCTTCGCCGTCTTCAAAGACTAATCCAGCTTCCACCGGGTCGAGTGCACCAGTTTCAGATGGACAGGAACCTGACCTCCTATTTGCGCAAGCGAATCAACTTCTCAGACACCACGAGCCGCCAACATCAACGTCAATCGTCATACTCGACCATTTCTGACTTCCCCTGTTACAAAGATCTTCAGGGTACCTTCGATTGGATGAAAGATATGGTGACTCGCTCGTCGTCAATTCCTGGGCTCTCTGTGACCATGACAGATATTGGGGATTCCTATCTCAAAACAGAAGATCCCAATACTGGTAACGACATGTGGGCGCTGAAGATTACAGGCAAAGCGGCAAACAGTGCCGTTCCGAAGGGAGTTTTCTTTGCCATGTCGGGAATTCATGCACGTGAGTATGCACCTCCAGAGTTGGTGTCGCGATGGGCCGACCTCTTGATCAATTCCTATGGAAATGATGCCGACATTACTGCAATGCTTGACCATACAGAAGTTCACCTTGTCCTTCAGTCCAACCCAGATGGTAGGCACGTGGCTGAAACCAATCGCGAGGTGATGCGTCGTAAGAACCTGAACCCCATTGGCAGCGATGCTCAGTGTGGAGACTCTTTTGGTGTTGACTTGAACCGCAACTTTCCGTTTCGATGGGGTATTGATAGTGGTTCGTCGGGAGATGCTTGTGCAGAAACATATCGCGGACCTGCACCTGCAAGCGAACCTGAAGTTCAAGCTATCCTTGCGTATTGCGAGTCTATTTTTCCCGAAGCTCAACGAAAGGCAGATCCTGAATCGCAGCAGCAAACCCCTTATGACGAGGAATCTACCATTGGCGTCTTTTTCGATGTTCACAGTTACAGCGAGCTGATAATCTGGCCTTGGTAAGCATTGGAGTACCCCCAACGTCTCTTTCTTGCAATTGGTCACACTAATTCATACCGTCCGATATTGCAGGGGACACGTAAACTTGGAGACGGGGAACGACGTCGATCTTGAGGCAATTGCAAGTAAGTATAAGCACTTCAACAACTATGAGTTTTCAGGTCCCGAAACTCCTGGATTCCTCTATCCAGCATCTGGAACTACCGATGACTGGGCTTACGGTACGTTGGGAGCAGCGGGAATGACTTTTGAACTGGGCAATGACTTCTACCAAGATTGCCAGTACTTTGAAGACTCGATTCTCGATGGCAACATCAATGCGTTCACATACGCGGCGAAGATTTGCAAGGCTCCATACAGCCTCTCCAAGGGACCCGATGTGACGGATGTTGCAGTCAGACTGGATGATGGAAAGACATTGGCTGTCACTGCAACTGCTAGTGATTCCGCCTGGTCTTCAAGCAACCATCCGGCGTCCAAACAAGGCATTCGCGAGATTCGAATTTACGTCAACGAACATCCCTTCGATTCACTTGGTGGGCAGAGCGGCTTCGTACAAGCTGGTGAAAGCGTTGATATCGATGTTTCGGCCCTTGCGGAAGGGCGGCATACCATCTATGTGCAAGCAGAAGATGACGCCGGCTACAAAGGGCCAGTCACTGCGGCCTACTTTGTCAAAGAAGGTTCGCCTGGTCCATCCCAGACGTTAAACCCTGCTGCCCTCCTATGGCTACTGTTGTGCCAGTCCCAGTGGCTTCTCCAACTGTAGCGCCAATAGCTTCTCCCGTTCCTGCACCGATTTCTGGACCAGTAATTGAATCCCCTGGGCCAGTCTCACCGCCAGTTGAGGCTTCTCCAACTGCATCGCCAATAGCTTCTCCAGTTCCTGCACCGATTAACGGACCAGTTATTGAATCCCCTATTTCTGGGCCAGTCTCCCCGCCAGTTGAGGCTTCTCCAACTGCATCGCCAATAGCTTCTCCAGTTCCTGCACCGATTTCTGGACCCGTTGTTGGGCCCCCTATTTCTGGGCCAGTCTCACCACCAGTTGAGGCTTCTCCAACTGAATCGCCAATAGCTTCTCCAGTTCCTGCACCGATTTCTGGACCCGTTGTTGGACCCCCTATTTCTGGGCCAGTCTCACAGCCAGTTGAGACATGCACCGATTCCACGAGCGCTTTCTACGTAATCATTCTTGGGACTGTCCAAGGCTGCGATTGGCTTGCTGTGAACATGAATCGATTTTCTTTCTTGTGCCAGGCCTCGACTAGCGTATCGATCGCGTGTCCCCTTACGTGCGGTCTTTGTGGCTGAAGAACTTGTTCTGCTGGTAGCCATAAGTGATTTTTCCACATGGAAAATCTAATTATACGTATAGTTCTCTTGGAATGCGAATCAACATTGGCATTTGCGACGGCATATCAAAAAGGAGAGCACGTGCAATGCAGCATAGCGCAGCTAGCTCCAGTTGACTGCAGTGCATTTCGCATAGAATTTCAGGCGCCGTTGCACATTGAATGACTTGAGACAAAAAGGGCAGACCCAATCCATGACATTCACGCGGCTCGTAAACTGTAAGAGTCTTCATCGACGATGAACCGCATCGTCTAACGCGAATGCTAGGATGCGATCTCATGTCCAACACTGCCGGCAGTCGTTGCAGTTCCCATGCAGCGACCAGATGAATCCGGCGGATATCAGCCGACAGACGCATTACAGCAGGTGTGGTGAATGCCATAGAAATTTGTCATCAGGAATCCGGAAACATCGTGCCTCCTCTCATCATCAGACATCAGATCTCGACTCTTGGCGGAGTGTCGGCCATTTGTGCGTTTTACCAGGTACTTGTACTAGTAGTACTGTGAATGCTTAGTACACAGTACACATTACACATAGACAAGGAAGTATGCTATGATATATGATATGCCTATTCACACCTTTTCTTTCTTGTACTCTAGCGTAAACACTTGGAGTACTGTACCAGGTACTCAGTACTGTAGAAATTGTGAGTGGCATACTGGCGTATAAAGCCCACTATTGAGTCTTGATACTTGATATGCATAGGTATTCCGAGTAGTAGCAGTACATAGCTCATCGGCCCTATATGTAAGTACTTGTACTGTACTCTCTCTTATTTTTTAGTATGACATATCATGCAACGATCTAATTATCATATCCCCACCCCACCCCCACCTGCTCACAGCAGCATTACCAGCCATCTCATTTTTGTCAGGATCTGCTCGAGCAGATTTGTGAAGATTCGAAGAAAAATGGACTACCACACTATCACACATTGACGTGTTATGGTTCATGCTACCTGGTACGATACAGATGCATCACCCATGAGGTATACTCGTTTTGCTCGAGCGGTATTGCTCAAAAGTTTCGCACGATTGGTGGATGTAGCCAGATACTCCGGCCATAAAAATAATGATGAGATTTGCACTTTTGGCCATTTGCTGGAGCCTCGCCTCCGTTGTTGTCGAGGGCAAGTTTTATTGCACGAAAGGTTTCGTCATGGAGTAAGTAACAGGGATGCGCGTACGAAATTCGCGACCAAAGATAAGTTTTGGTTGTAGACTAATTCCCGCTGCTCCCTCTATCTCAACAGCACCTTCTGCATCACCCTGGGAACTCTTCTCGATAATCCTAGCTTGCGAAGCCTCTCAAACCCCCACAAGCATTCAATTCACTGTTTGGTTGATGTGCCAAGCTGCGTTTCTTCCGGGTACCAGATCTTGGTGAAGCCCAACGGATACAAGTCTGGTGACGACTTCGTTCAAGATGTTGTGCTTGATGCTACTGGAAACCGTTTGGTGGTCGCCGCCGCTCGTAAGCTTGGAGTCTGTGGGACATGCCAAGGCACAGGAACCCAATCACAGGGCTATCAGGCCACTGTGGTGGGGATTCTTGCCGACAATGCAGTTCCTGGAAGTAAGGGCAATCGTAATCCACCCATCTTGCGAGTCACCAAGGTTCTACCATTCAACTCGCCTTGTCCGGCAGCACCGACACGAAGACCAACCCGTCGTCCAACCCGTCGTCCAACCCGTCGTCCAACCCGTCGTCAACTCGTCGCCCTACTCCAAGACTCGCACGTGACTGAGGAAAACGGGCCTTGATCGAAGCAGAGGAACTGAGCAGGCTCCTAGGGTGACAGCATTTGAGCTTCTGCGACGAAACTAGAGTAGCAATATCGGCACGTCCGAAAATGGGTTAAATTCTTACAGCATTTTCACTCCCTATCATGGTCGCCCTGCGAGCGTTCATAGGCTCCTGATGTGCGAAAGAGGATTGCGCTACAAGTATGGATAAGAAGTCAGGTTAAGAGGAAGGCACTCGTAAGCGGGCTGTTGTTGCCAAGGCAGTTTGGTCCGCACAACCTAGATACTCGACGGTGGGCGAATGCACCCGCCGTATGAAGCTTTTCCAGCAGCTGGCTTCTCAAGCAGGCCAATAAGGACAAAGCGAAACACCGTTTGTCTCAATCCATTCGCCCAAGATGCATCAAGATAACGTCTCGATCGCACCATTCCATATCAATCAAGCATGGTCGTCTGCCTAGAAGTCCATGATTTGTGGAGGTTCGCTGCAACATTGAACCCAAAAGGTAGATTCACTCTCGAGTTAGATCGAGGATGCCGATAATTCTATTCGTCGCCAATGGCGAAAACGTACACAATAATAACAAGAAACGGGGCGCAAGACGACTATGGCGACTTTGCTCACGAATCTTGTTGATATGCACCGCCGTCAAGGTCAAGTTTTCACAAAGGGATTTGTCATCTCGTCGAAGCGATTTCAAGGTGGTCGGCGTGGGCGTCAATGTTCCCTTCACTCCTTTCGAGGGATGATTGTCAACGAAATCCCATCCTCAGCGACCTCTCTTCAAGACTTGCTACTGTGAAACCCCCTCCTTTATCAGTGGATAGTGATAGCAACTGCCTTTAGATTTCCTAAAAATTTGCACCGTCGCTATCTTGGCCAGTGCCTCATGGAAGCATACAATGATCACGGTCTTTCCTGGAAAGTACAGTGGCATACTCGCACCATTGCATCCGATGGTTGTAGAATCGACATGCGTCTTTGTTGGCATTCGAGATCATGTGATTGCAGTTGAGGTTGTTGTTGCAACTTGACCAAGCGTTCTGCGAAAAAGTTGAAGCAGAGAGTGTTAGGATGTGCTCAACAAGTTCGGCTCTCTTATCGTTTTCTTCGTTGCATCCCAGTGTGAGACTAAACAGCGCGTCTCATCGTCGCAATTCTGAGGCAAGATGGTACATGTACATACGACTCAAAACTTGGAGTCTGTTCAGTAATTGTTCATGCTTTCATGCAGTACAGGCATAAGCATAGTACCTGGACGAGAAAAAGTATTCGCTATGTTGGCACCCTTCTTAACCTACTTCTAACGGCAGCATTCAATAGATCATATACAGAGTACTGTTTCTAGCTATTGAGAGTCTTGTTGCGATGGATAATGATTAAGATATGATTAGTCGAATTTTTATTTCGTCGATATTTTTTAACATAGTACCTGGACAAGTTGAGTCACTAGTGGGCGAATTGAGTCCATTTTGACAATCTCATGTTGGAAACAATTTTTTTGCAAGTTACAGATAAATCACAAGTGTATTTCCTACTAATCTGCAGTTTTAAAAATGATGTATTTGACAAGCAAGGCATTCAAATTGACGTCGATCGGTACAACAGGAGTTTTTTGAAGTTCGTAGGGAAAGTCCCTACAAATATTGCGACTAAATTTGTAGCATAAAGTAGTTTGTATGGACGGTGTCGTAGGATTGAAAAATTGATTCGTGAGCAAATTATTTTCTCGAAAATGACTTTGACCATGTGGACTTTGCTGCCCGCTAGAAATGAAAACCTTACCTGTTGGACCACAGCTTCGGAGGTTGCTTGGATTGTTTGTCTACCAACATTTACTTCTGCGGTCTCAAAAGCACTGGAAGCATTCTTTCCTTTGTTTGACATGTGACAGTATTTTGGACTTTTACTACGAACTTAAAATCACTGCAAGCGAAGATATTCCAATTTTTTTATCTGGTTCCAACTTTTGAGCAACACCATCTCAAGAAAAATGATGTACGGTAACCCCATATCGTTCGGGGTGTACTGCAACTCTCAACAGGGTGAAATGATTGATCTTCGTGAATGGATAGGCTGAAATCACTCGATTCTCAATCTGTCCAGGTATACCCGTAATTTTGGCTGTCCAGGTACTATGCTTATGCTCGTACGCATCTGAGTTCCTCATTCCTCCGTACTCCGAGTACACTGTGATCCACTACATGTACTGGATTATTGTGTATGTATTATGTATGTCGTATGTCGTATGTCATATTCATACTTGCAACAGTATCATACCTACTGTGCATGTACAGTGTACCAAGTGCAGCAAAGTACCAGTAGTAATTCGAAATGTGAGCGTCATCGATCGAAGGTCGTTGGATACATTTTTCATCCAATCAGAACAAGAACCGGCAGGCTTGTTGTCAAAGCCGCGCCAAAAACGAACAGAATGAGCGAAGACGCTTGATGTTTTGCTCATTGCTTAACATGTGTGTACATCCAAATGCGGATTTTGGAAACGATCGTTGAGACCTGAGACAGTCGTCAAAAGGGGCAGAGACACTCACTATTCTCCTGCACGACGAGAGTTTCATCATGTCTTCGAAACGCATCACCATTGCCGATGATGAGTCGGTGATAAGTTTCCTAACTTCAGCTAGCGCGTCGGTCCTTGCCAAGTTCCCGGGCCTGTGGGGCGGTGGTCGAGAATTGGACACCGATGATATGGACTGCGATGAAGACTTGGAAGAAAAGCAGCAGGAGATTCAAAACTGTCTGAATGGGGTCGAGGAGGAAGTGGACCTGTGGCAGCTGAGAGATCTCGCCTTGTCTCGAGGTGGTCTCATCAATTCTCATATTCGCAAACGAGCTTGGCCGAAAATCGTGGCAGCCCATCAACAGATCTTGCTCCCTTCAACGACATGCCAACACCAAGCGTTGGTGGACGTTTCAAATTCGAGTATGCAACTCCTCATCAAAGATGTAGCTCACTCTGTGTGGGCAATCGAAGATCACGTCAATATGGCTCGTCAACAACACGAACTTAAGCTTTCAAGGCTGAGGAAGAGAAAAGTGAGCTTCGTCCCAGAATTGACGCTGGCCGCGTCCGAAGAGAGTGATGGTCCCAGCCCCATCAAATCAATTGACTTTGCCAACCACCTATCAGAGGGCGACGATGGTACTGGTGACGGAAGTGTGGGTACCTTTTCACCCATGTCAGTGAGTACTTATTCCGTCGGGGTTAAGACTTTACCAAAAAGGACGGCGAGTCGAAATGAGCAGAAGGTCCTCTTCAATATAGTACTTTCTGTCTTGCGAACGCTTCCGGAGGATAACCCTTATTTTGAGGACGATCGCTACAAGTACTACCAAGGCCTCTCAGATGTGGCTGCCTTATTGCTGATCAACCTGGAATCGCCATCGCTTACTTCGTTGGTTTTGGGACAATTGGCGCAATGGCACATGCGAGATGCGATGCGCAGCTCAACGACTAGCGTCGAAACGGCGGTGCACCTGACTTTCTATCCTCTCTTGAAAAAGGCTGACAGTGCGCTCTATTCTCATATTTCGTCCTGCTTGGAAATTCCAAGCTTCTGCCTTCCATGGATCCAGGGATTGTTTTTGCCAACAGCTGGTAGACATTCGAGTGGCCAGTCGACTGATGGATGTGTTTCTGGTCAGTCATGCGATGATGCCTATGTAAGTAACCTTCGACGTGTTGCCGAATTGCGCTGTTTTCTGTTCTAAACCATCTGCCACTGTAAAGCTTTTTTTGTGTCGCCTTCCTCGTCTATCCAACAAACCGCTCCAAAATCATGGGTACGAATCCCAATATGAAGGATTTGTATAACGTTCTTCACGCATTACCGACCAAAATGATGCAAGAAATCCTCGAACCTGATGTTATTGTCGACGTTCTGGAAGATATGATTGAGATGGCCCTTTCCTATATTTCTAGATACCCTCCTGCAGAGATGTTGTCCTCTGCCCTCTTAGATTCAAGTTTAGCCTCAGTCGCTGCCAAGGCGCCAACGATTGCCATGCTTCAGACTGCACCAGATTGGACCAAAGTCGCATCTGCCCCCACTGACTATGCACTTCTACAACATGCCAGAGCCATGCGACATTCTGGCGTGAAGGATTGGGTGTCAGCGCGTAGGACGTCGTCAGCCAACACGTATCCAAGGGCCCTAACGGCGATTGGCAGCAAACGCTTCGATACGGCAAAGAGATCGCCCATGTCGATCGCTGTAGGGGTCATGATGCTCATTGCTGCAATGTTGTTCTTGACTTCTGGAAACGTCGGAGCTCCTGAACCGACTCATCCAGTCGAAACCTTGATGGTGAAACCAATGTTACCGCCGCTAAAGATGAAGCGTACTACCAGGCCTGCGAAACCGTTTCCACCCATGAATATCAACTCAGGTGCCAAGTCAGTCCGCAACGAAACTCCTTCTATGGTAGCTACCGTACCGGGAAAGCCACCTCACTTGTACAGCACAGCAATCAGTGTTGTCGTTGCAGCCACGAAGACCACGAACCCCGCACCTGTCAATCCCACTACTTACATGTACAGTTCTGCAATCAGTGTTGTCGTTGCGGCAACGACGCGCGCCAGCCCAGTTATTGTCAAACCGACAGTGCCAGAAGTGGTGGTCGCCCGTAGACCTGCATTCTCGGCACCTGTGGCACCAGTACCACACACCGTTGCCAAGCCTAAGGCTCTCCCATTCTTGGCTACGCTTCGAAGGAACATCGCGAGAGCTGTCAAGGGTTTCTTTGCTAGGTTTCGACGAACACAGCGAGAGCCCGCGGTTGAACCACCGTAGGAATCCTAGGTGGGAAGGTAGCAACGAATGCGTAAGTCCCATCGCGTCCTATCGATCTGTTTCGCCTAGTAGTGTCGCTGGTTGTTGGCTCCTGATTGTAGTGCTGTATCTTGAGGAGGGAAGTAAAGTAGGTGGGTTTGAGGAGTCATAAGTTGGGATACAGATGGTACTGCAGTGGTAGTACGTACCGGTAGAGAACTCTGAGTAAAAGTATGATACCCGGTACAATGCTCAGTACGAGGTTTGCACTTCCTCCAGCTCTCAACTAGCTAGTAGAGAGAGAGCTACAAGTAGTACTTGTACTGGAGTACTACTTAGAGTCTGTAACCCATCATGCGCTGAGTCCAACTATGAACGAGTATATACAATGCAGCCATGTAGTACATACAAGTACCGTTCGTACTGTAGCACACACAAATGAATTGCTACATGTATTCATAGCATGTAGTACTCCATATCATAGTACAATACTCGTACCACCAGAAGACCAGTAGATACTCCTACGTAATATTGCTTGTACTCTGGTACTGGTACTGTACAAGTCCGTATGACATGTCAGTATGTGGTTGACAGCTGACTGTATGGTAATCCAGTACCCTCGAGTAGTATACATTCTACAGTACTGGAGTCCTACCGGTAGTTCCAGTTATAGCCCTTACATCTATGACATACAAAGCCGCCTATGTATAATAACGACAAACCATGCGGACCAAGCATAAAAAGGAAACAAGCAGGGCTCGCCCATTGGCAGGTCTTCGTTATAAATGTAGGGGCTTTCGTACGTTTTATTCAAAAACCTAGTAGTAGAGACTTTGTTTTCAGACGTGACTGACGACTGATGACATCACTCACATTTTACGTGCCCACGTAGGACATGGTACACAACTTTATTTTAAGAAGTCTATTAGGTTTTTCTGCATTTTGTACAGTATCTAATCATGATGTGGCTCGACACGCGGCATTGGCCAGCCTAAAATAAAGTTTAAATCCGTTAGACCTACTATCATCGCACGACACGAACACACGCCGGCGAAATTCGTGGTCGACGGCCGCACCAACCAGACTGCTACGTGCTTCTACTGTACTGTAGTACCTGGTACCTGCTAGCCGGTGCCGTGTTGTAATACGTTTGCTCCGAAGTATGGTAGACTACGTTGTGCAAGTACCAGGTGTACCAGGTACAATACCATGTGCATTGGGGATTGGGCCTTGATAATGCACTCGAGAATGTGTAGATTTCATATATTATTTTTGTTGGGATAAAACATCCGATGCAAGATTGATCAACCCAAATTTTACTGTCGATTGTCCAAATTTGATCCACTCGTTGCGATTTGCGATTGTTGCGACGAACGTGTCCTCCAGCTATTCAGACCAACCCTGTCTCTGTCCAAACGTATGTATCAAGCGAGAAGCAGTTAGACCAGCAAAGAGAGCATATGTTTGTGGCAGCATACTTGTTATACAAGCGCAATCAGGAAGAAGTCGACAACACAGTTGCGATTGGCAAGGGCGAAGCAATTCGAGCCATAACGAGCGCTGGGGCTACCATTCGAACCACATCCACGCAAGTAATAGATCACGCGCTGCGCTGCTATCCATCCGAAGAAATAGCCGGTGACTCTGAAACCTTTGACGTGGAGGACGAACACGATTCCAATTCCATCATTGCTTCCATGGTGACGTCGATCGATGCTCTTTCAGCCGTCTTTGCTGACGATATACGTCAAGAATGGATTGACGCTACCTTTGGCAAAGATTTTTACGCTTCCGAGAACTATACTCCTCCACGACAAGGTGTCGGCGACGCTGGAATTCCGTCGTACGTCACCTTTGAAGCCATAATTCCAGCAAATTCATCCGATATTGCTGAAAAAGTAGGCGTGACACTATCGAAAATAGCTATTGGTCTATACGTCCGAAAAATTGAACCAGGCTCAGAGGCGCAGTGTGCTGGGATCAGGGAAGGCAGCATTTTGGTAGATATCAACGGCTTGGGAATGTTGGGTGAGCCGTCTAGACAGGCTCTGGAACGTTTGTGGCAATATGAAGGCTTTCTGGGTGACGACTACCCAAGTGTGTCCGACGACGGCACTCATTGTGGCCCCTTAGCTATGCGGTTCTACAAAAAAGGAAAGATTTACACAGCTATAATGTTCTTGAAAGGCCCGTACGGAATCTCTTGGGGACCCTGTGGGAATTTTGCGCTTGTGCAAAAAACATATTCATTTGCAGAAAAAGCTGGCGCGCGTCGGGGTTGTCTAGTGGCCGCTGTAAATATGCGATCAATGCGGGACATGGATCATGAAGTGGCTGCTGCTGAGATTCGAGACCTGTTCGTTGAAGGCAAACAGATTTCGTTGACACTTTGCTACACTCCAGCGGCGTCGCGTAGTGGTTTCTTTGAACGCTCAACCAATGGCAATGCAGACGTACCAAACAAAGTTCAATCTCCGAAAGCAAAGCGCACGATTGCGTCTGCTGACGGCGTCGAAGTTCGAATCCATCCTCTTGAGTATGGCCTCTTCTGGAAAAGGAAGCCCAACCTTGAACCCACGAACAAGTTTGAGGGGGGCAAGTCAGACCTTGCTGCACGAGTCGTCGCTGGCGAAGTTGAAGCACCAACAGGATTTAAGCATTCGAAGCTATCCTTGATGGAGAAACCTGTACTGGGATTGCCGAAGGTGAATCGCTTTAGCAAGTGTCCCCCGCTGCCAAAGGAGCAATTGTTGGAAAAATGGGATTCACTTGATTCGCTTGTTTATTGCCTTCGAGTTCATCAAGCGAGTTACGACGAAGATCGTCTTTTCGCAATGATTGATACATCGAACGATTTATCTGTCCTCCAAATGTTGCAGCTGATGATACAGACGGAAGGTGCATGGAAGGCAGCTGACGCATTCCTTCTGCAATGGGTCAGTGTGTTGTGCATCTCCACCGATGAAGAGAACTCATTCTGCACTGACGCGAATGGGCATGTATGGTCTGTATACGTAAAAGAGCTGTCCTCGATGCTCCTGGAATTGGTAAGTTGCATGTGTGTCAGCGATGGAAAAGAGTTATCCGGTCTACTCATGATGCATCCGTCAGTCACGCTGCGATTATAACTTCTGCCAGCGATTGCACTTCATCCTGCGTTCCTATACTGCCACACTGGAAGGACATCGAAGAAAGGATGATTCATCAAGAAATGTGTTGAACTTACTCCAGGCGCTGGAGAGACTTCGCGCTGCGCAAAAGGAATTGGCGGCACAGCTCATCAACACGTCTTCTCGCGTCCGCGTTTCAAGCATGGATCACATCGACACAGAAAACATCGTGAAGACAGATAGTCAAGATTTGTTACAAATTGCGGCTTCAGCCAGTAGCGCTCAGAGCGAAGGTATAGCAACGGCACACAAGAAACCGAAATCGATGTTCAAGATTTTTCGCAAGAAAAACAGGAACAGCCCTGCAGCCTTTCATTCGACCTCAGTTCCGCTGAGATCCAGGCACTCCACACCTGATTTGCTATCGATCCGACCGGAACCGACTCAGGTACCAGCTTCGATGAGAAAGGGAACTGCATCGCTTAGTAGCCTAGCTTCCCAGCTGGAATTTTTTTCTGTGCCATCGCTACTCGATAACATGAATCGTTTCTTGGCAGAGCTTGATGGCATATGCGACACTATCGAAGGTTCTTTGCTAAAATCTATCAGCCAAAAGATTGCAGACTGGGCCCTTCAGCCGTGGTCAGACAGTAAGGAATCAGAGCTTGCGAAAGTCACTGACGGCATGAGGCAAGGGTTGCGGAGCATCATGGCATCAGGCAATCCGCTCACACCGCTCGTCAATCCCATTGAAGCAGGTGAAGTGTTGGCTTCTGTAGACGCCGACGAGTGCTATATTCTCCCGTCAGCGCACTTTCCTCTGCTCTTGACCTTCAACGTTCGCTCGAAGCAAAACGAGCAATCGGCAAAGCTGGTGAACTCAAACCATTTTGTCCGTCAGGAGCACCTTTACAGAACGAAAGTGGAGATTGTCGCTATTCGTGGGTCGGCCTCTCCAATGAAACCGTCAAAGAACGGGTCGTCAGATGGTAAGAACCGAAATGCACGCGCCTACGTGGTTCAGGCTGCAGTTGCTGGAACCATCATGGAGTCTGGCCGAAGTGTTCCCTTGGACGACAAGTCCAAAGTTCACAGTTGGCTGAAGGATGGAATCCTCACTTTTGACACGCGATCCTGTTGGGGTCCGCCCCAAACCCTTTCGCTCAGCGTCTCTACCGTTTCGATCGGCAGCGATGGACATGAACAAGTCGTCCACTCCGATGACAAGGGCAAGCTTCACTATGCGTCCGAAATTGGTCATTGTTGGGTTGATATGAAACCGTTGTGGGACAGAATCGACAGCGGTGGCCATGAGACCTCGAATTCTACAGTCAGTTACCATGCCCAAGTTTGGTCGCTTCAGAATTCTGAACCATTTGATCAGCACGGCGAGCTTCGTAATGGGATGGCACCGGTGCCGGAGAGGCTGGAGTTGGAGTTGCGAGTATCGAATGAGCGATTAAACTTTGGTGAATCCGATGGCGGGTATCAGTCACGAAAGCGCATGCTGCTTTACAAACACGACGATGATCTTCGCCAGGAGATGTTTGCTATCCAGTTTATCAACGTTTGTGGTTCCTTGTTGAAAGCGTCGGGTCTCGACCTAAAGTTGCTCACCTTTCGGTGCATCCCGGTGGGAGCGAATCGCGGTTTCATTGAATGGATCCCTGGCAGTGTTCCTTTGAGCGATGTTTGTCAGCCGCTTTCCGGAGGAGTTTTCGCGCGGTCTTCCTCCGACGAAAGCGAGAATCGGAAACGAGGATCACTCAATGGTAGAGATGATCCGCTTTCAGAAGTTGCAAAGGCCGGTTTGTTCAAATATGAGTCTTTGCCCCGCTCACCCACCAAACAAGCAGCATCCGTTCCAGGTCAGGAACGAGAGAACTCGCTGGTCAATAACTCGATCCAAGAATTCTTACGAAGCACGGCCTATGATCCGCATGCTCCCTACTTTATTCAAAGAGAAGCCATGGACAATTTCGTCAAGAGTTGTGCTGGTTAGTGTGTTTTGACCTATTTGCTAGGCGTCGGTGATCGTCATTTGGACAATTTGCTCCTTCATCAGAGTGGACACTTCTTTCATTGTGACTACTCCTTCATTCTCGGCAATGACCCCAAGAAGTACCTTCCAATGAGAATCACCGAGCACATGATACATGGCATGGGTGGTCGTGATAGTGATAACTACGCTCGCTTTCTCTCGTTGGCGGGGGCGACCTTCATTGCACTTCGTCGCCATGAGAATGTTCGTGTTATCTTATCCATGGTCCATTTGATGTCGCCGTCAGCCCTCCCGGACGTTTCTGTCAACCAAAGTCCAGGACAAGCCCTTGATGGAGTTGTAGAGCGTCTCCGCCTTGATCTTTCGGATGAAAACGCCATCACCTACATGGAGCAGCTTATTGAAGATAGCGTCTGTTCTAAGCTCTGGATTGCATTGGATGCAATGCATAGTATCGGGAAAAGGTTTTGATTACATCGCTCGCGGTGAGGAGAGAATGCGAATAATACCTGCATGTGTAATTGGTATACGCATTAAAGATAAGAGCTGTTGCCTTTTCCTTCGTTGTCACGGGTCACGGTACCTTGAGCAAAGATAGGAACGTGCTTCAGGTAAGCCCGCTGATAAGGTGTACTCGGAGTACGTGCACAACAACTCAGCGGCTGTTCGAGAACCGTCGCTGTCTCTACGCCATCATGGCCCAATTCTATCGACCTACGTCGTCACTCTCCTCCGATTAGAGCTTGCCAAATAATTAATTCTCGAACACTGTACAATCACTCATGGTGCCGTGCACGAAGGACAAAAATCACTCCCAATTTCGAGCGAAACTGCGATGAACCTATACGTCCTTGAGATATATTGGTGGCAAGCGGAGGGATTCCACGTCAACACGAGTGAATGTGCTTGATGTGTGTTGTGCAGCAATACTTCAGTACGTGTATACGTACCAGGTACACATCGTACTCGGAGTATTTACAAGCGCTGTTTCGGATGTGTACATTGTACGCCGTCCTTGGTACAACCTTGGAGACGATGACTGTATGGAGCGCCACGCAAAATCTATATTGAAAAATTGAGGTTCGCCACTTCACGCTGACATTTCCCAACTCTTTTTCCTCCTTGGTTTATCGTGTCTTCATCGTCCACCATGTCCGGCACCATCTACCCACGAGCCGATAATAAGGGGGCCTATGCTCAGTTGGAGCAGAGTTTGGTGGCTCCGGAGGTGGATTTGCCAACGACGAGTGCGACGGTGAGTTCGTACAACAAGCGCGATTTCGATCATGAATCAGAATTCAATGCTCCAGTTCACCACAACACACCCCGATGACGAACTAATATCTTGCTCAGAGAATTCGATGTGTGGGTCGGGTTCGTGATAGAGACTCTCTCTTCCTCCCGATTCTTCAATGAAACTACAGATAGAAGCTAATCTTCTCTCCGAGGGGTGGTCCTTATCACATGTTCGTTGATGTCCGAACTCACACCTTTTCTTTTTTACAGCCCATGGTCGAAGTCATTGCGCCGGCGACTCTGTCAGAGGGTTATCAATTCGAGGCACAGCTTGGTGAGAGAACAATCCAGGTTACAGTGGTGAGTATGCACTTGATTTGCTGTTCTCTCGTAGAGCCAGCATTTTCAATAGAAGTTATCAACATACCTACCATGAAACTAATCAAAATGTGGACAAATCCATTTGCCGTTAATAAATAAACAGCCGCAAGGTGGTGTTGAGGGTGGACAAAAGTTCATGGTCCCGTTGCAAGAAAGTCCCCAAGCAGGCATTCTTTCTCACAAAGTCAGTATTCCCGTCGGTCATTGGAGGGACGGTCTCTGTAATTGCTGCGCATACGGCCCATGCCATAATCACTTCATCATGGCGTGCCTCTGTCCTCTTGGTGAGTGGCCTGTTTAGAATGTGTGTGCTGCTGGTTTTGAGAGTGCTGGCCGTATCTCAATCATATTCAACCTCAGTTGCAGCAGGGCAAGTCATTTCCCGTTTGAAGTTTACCATTTGGGGCAAGCCCGGCACGACCGCCGAAACAGCTGGAGCATTTCAGACCATCGTTGCAATGACTGCTGCTTACTTCCTCATCGTCATTTCGATTGCTGTAATTTGCGCTCCATTCGACCCGGATTACCCACCACCCTTTGTCGTCGTGCTGATGATTATCAAATCGTTCATGGGATATGCTTTTTTGCTTTATTCTATCATCGTTCTCTGGAATTTGAGATCCTATATTCGCAACAAGTATGCCATCCCCGAATCTTGCAATACAGGCTGTGACGATTTGTTATGCGCCGTGTGCTGCAGCCACTGTGCTGTTGCGCAAATGTTACGTCATACAACTGATTACGATACGTACAACGCTAGTTGCTGCAGTGAAACTGGAGTACCTCCTCATGTGCCGTCGATTGTTTAATGCTGCTGATGATCCTGTCAGTACCTCGAAATCTAGCGCTCAAGTAAAAAGTTAGCATCTCTTATATTGAGTCTTCTGCACTTCGACTCTCGCTGCTGATCCAACAGCTGGAAGCAATTCGAAATCATGTGGTGAGAGGCTTGTCCTATACCACAAATCGCAAACAGCGTCTGCATCTGTACTCTTGTTGTTTGACGTGTGACAAGATTGCAAGCCTTTACATCGTCGAATCGAGCACTATCTGCATGACGGTGCAAGATCTCGTAGAGGGGGGAAATGGAGGCTCGCTGACCTGGGAGATTTGAATGTTCCGATTAGACCTCAGTAGTCGGCAAACACAAGGTACGTTTTCAAGTCAGACCCTCTTAAGTCGGAGTAATAATAAAGTAAACACTAAACTCATCCTAGAAAACAGATCCTGCAGTATAGTCAGCTTTCAGTACCTGGTACCGACGCCCATAAATACAGCACCACTAGTGAATCAGTGAGTAGAAAAAAATTTCCTTCACATTGCCAAATTCATCGCAAAAGCGAATGACATTGCGAGCACGGCGGCCAACAACCTGGCATGTGTGACTGTAGAGGAAGCTGACGGTAGTGGCTTGGGTGCTGCCGTAGGTGCCGCAGTTGAATCCGATGCCGCAGGTGCCGCAGTTGAATCCGATGCCGCAGGTGTCGCAGTCGCAATTGGACCCGATATCGCAGGGCACGTAGAAGGAGCGACGCCGAAGCTCCTCCCAACTTGAGAAATGTCCGAAATGTTGGAATTGCTCCACTCCACTCCGCAGGGAGGAAAGAAGTCGCCAACTCTCAGTCCGCACAAGTACGGAATCTCCATACCTAGAATCGCGAAAGATACACGAGGGTAATAAGATAAGAAAGCAATGCACATCTCCTGATTGCTTCCAAGACCAAAATCTTCACCGTTCGGAGCATTGTAGATACACGAGGTGCGGAACGAATCACCAGGAGCGATGGTGAAAGGCTGCTGGATCACAGCCAAGCTACCCTGCTGGTCGAAGTCCCAAAACTGAGCTTCTGCCTGCCGAATAACTTCATCATTTCGAATCTGAGAATTCACCATTCTGACCCCAGACTTGTGCATATGCAAACTCTCTACGATGACTGTCAAGGGCTGATCCACAATAGACGACGAGCAACTGCTCTTACAATCGAACGTATGCTCAGACAATCCACCGTTGATGCTGACTGGCTCATTAAGCAACCCAATAAGGGGATCACCAGTTTGGAAAATGCCCATATCATACTGGCGCTTCTTGCTTGTGTAATAAAACTTGACACCACTGCTGTCAATCATTCCGTCATCGAGTTGTGGGTTGTTGTAGTGGGTTTCCAACTGGAAGGCCTTGAACCCTGACGATCCAAGAGGGCTGCCAACATTGTAGGGGAGCATCATTGGCAAATTACCCGGGGCCCATGCGTATGCTGTCTCGATGAAGACCGCCGCATTACACTCGTCGGTTGTGTTGAGAGAAACACTCAGCGCACGCAAAACAAAATGGTGCACATACTTAGCTGTACGTGCATCGATTATAGGTTCAATCCCGATAACGTGTAGGTCTTGGTCAATTGGAGCACCCAACGCTACTAGATCGCTGGTCGAGAAGCAAAATTTGTGATACGTTGTTTCAGTCGCAGGAATTGCAAAGTCCACAGCCGCGAGCAAGAAGGTTCCTTCGGCTTCGGCGGCCATGTTCTCCTGAAATAACTCAAGTTCGTCAACAGCCGTTTTGCTCATAAAGCGAACAGCGCCTTTCGCTCTATTGCTAAGACCATGGTAGGAAGGAGAAGATTCATTGCCCCAAGCGGCAATGACTCGAGTTGCTTCGACTCTTTGGTCGCTGTCGTCGATGATGATATGATCTTGAGAGTCGCCCGTGTCCAAGAGACGGTTCGCCTCGAAGATGATAAATCCGTCTTCTGTCTGTGACCTTACCAGCGTCCAACTCTGGCAATCGTCGGGCATAGGGTTAACAAGCTCATCAAGCACGTACGAATCAACAAGTTCGTCTGTTTCAGCACTGTACAACACAATATCGGCACCTCTCATACCGCCTGCTTCTGCAAGTCCGAATCCAACCCACCCAGTCGCCTTACAAGCAACAGCGAGTTGGACGTGACTCTCGTTGGTTGACCAGTGGACAGCGACTCCTGTTGCGCTCGACGATTCAAGCCACGTGCTGCGGTCGTACGACGAGCTATTCAACCAATCCAGGTATACACTGTTGTCTAATCCTCCGAAATATGTGGAGGGATCCGCGGCCTTCGCGACGGCAATAAACAAGAGAAAGCATTGGTGAGATTTTGATTTCGCCATCGCGAAAGCAAGTCAATTTGAACGTTATGATGTGTAATCATCATGTTGGCATGCGGTAAACAACGGCGTCCACTTTCACTCTACACATGCCGTAAGTTGTACTTGCTGCCGAATACTTGTAACAAGCAGGTATATATGATAATGATTATACATGTACCGTTATAAATGGAACCAATAAATTGCCCCCTCCCCTTCGAGGCGATCCCCAACGGTTATTTTTGGCAGTTATCTGCCTGACGCTGTATCAGCCGTGAAACCTCGTACCGGTACCAGTACCAGGTAGAACTCCAGTACCAATTTGGACTGGAACATGACATCTGTACAGTATCAGGTTCACACACATGGTACGAGGGACACGACGTCATCAAATAACGTCTAACGCCAATGATGCGTTAATGTTTGGGAAAATAAAAAGGCATAAAGGACTACCGTAAAACTCTCTGGTTAAGACCCAGGAATTGTGCGTGATTTTGTCCAATTTTGGGGGGGTGGGTCTTAACCTACGTAAACTGATAGCACGATTCCGTTCAAATGTGAACCATAAAACATTTAAAAAGAGGGTTTTTCCCTTATCTGATTCGTGTCTGAGAAACGTCCTCACTGTTGTTGGTTCTCATCGTCGTTCGGTGACGTCGTTGTCCACAATGATCGGACTACTGCTCTTTATCCGTAATAGCAAAAGGAGGCGTTTCACGAACTTTCAGAGGCTTGCAAATAGTTACGAGGTTTGTTCCGTTGAAGAATGTGTGCGCACGCATGCATGGTTTGTTCGGCGCGTTTTGGGCCGAAAAACCCGAAAACGTCTGTTGGCACCCCGAGGAATCCGTCAAAACTGTTGTCCATCCACCTGTATATTCGACTAGAAATCACTCGTAACGTCATCTGATTATATAAGTGTTATATATGGAATTGAAGCCCTTTTTGTCCTCTTTCCGGTCAGGTTGTCCATTCTAGAGAGAACGAAGTACAGCTGGGTTGGCATGCACATGTCTGGGAAATGACCTTTTTTGGCGGGGGTGGGTCTTATCCTACGAGGGGTCTTAACCAGAGAGTTTTACGGTATACTCCGTGCTTGACTTGAGAGTTGAGAGTCTTGTTGTCGCCTGCATTCATTGATGTTCATTGTTCATGCAGTACCATGTACCAGGTGCAGGACTTAATTCTTCGTCAGGGTCGAGAACTTACGGCGGAAGTCTTGACGAAGGTGCAAAAGGCGCAGATGTCAAACTACATGCGGCAGGTTTGACAGTCACCACGTGATATTGCCCTCCGTGGTCCCAATATCAGGTCTGTTGCCGTCCGGAGTCCAGAGAGGCTTCGGAATCGCCGACTTTAACAGTATACAGCATCATGCCTGGAGGAATGTTGGTTCATTTCTGCGCTCTCTAATCTCTCACAATATCATGCTACAGGTAAACTGAATGCATTCAAGAAAGTCAGAGATGAAGGAAAGCAAGAATTTACGCAAAGTCCCGCTTTCCGCAAAGCACGAGTTTCACCGTACGGGTCGAAAGTCTTTATCTCCAGGACATAGCGGTAGTACGTTAAATAGAGATGAGGTTTTTAATCTAAACAGTTAAACTGAATGCATTCAAGAAAGTCAGAGATGATCATGATATAGGAAGGTCCGGCCTAAGCCCGTTGAGCCATTACGTTTGTGACCTTTGTCATGTTAAGCAATGCCAGGCATTTTCCTAATTGAACATCTTGCAAGATGTGTAGCTCCATTGGTTGATCCAAACAAGCCGAGAGGTTTTCTGCTCGTCTGCAATTGTTTTCTGACCATCAGCAATTCTTTCTGACCGTCATCCACATGATAATTGCACTGGCCTATGCTTCACTTTGCATCACCACAACTCAGAATGGAAATGCGGGGTCTCACGTATGTTCACCTTATTCATGATTCCCAAGGTATTGCTAGACCTTCCTGGAAGGCCCATCCCATGCAACTTCCAGCCATTCAGTTTGAGGCAGTTGAGTTTGCATGCCAGCCAAGTTCCTACTACTTGCATGATGCGAGAACTTTAGCCATCATGGTGTTGATCCATCAAAGCCTGCAAAGTTGTTTCATCACAAGCAATTTGCTGTACTACACTAAGCAAACTTGATTTTCATAAGCATCTTTTCTTTGCTGTAAGCATGTTTTATTTCGGTGTTTAAAACTGAGTATGTTTCTACATAGCCAAGAGTTTGTCCGTGAGCAAAATTTGCTTTCAATATATGATATATGCTTTCTTCTTATGTAAGGAAATTTGTACTAAGCATTTCTTTGTGCTGTAGTAAGCATTATGCAGACATCAGAAGCATGACATTCAGCATGCCGGAAGATCAGTTTTGTGCCTGCCAGACGTTGATCAGAAACGCTTTCCCTCCTGACGGGCGCGTATTTATCCTTCAGCTACTATTCACGACTCAGCCTGTATTGCCATTTGCCATAGTACCTTCCTGATAACTAAAAATGTAATTATCTTTAGGTTCATAACTACATCATAAAATTGTCGGATATGCATGGCAGAAGTTAACAACCCACCAAAAAAATGTGCGTCTACTACACAGTACGTCACAGGTTTTAAACTGCATGCATGATAAGGAGGTGTGGCTGTTTCCGGATGTTTTTTAATGCCATAAACAAAGTGTGCTCAGCGTACCAGCTTGGATAGGGCATTCATTTCACCAAGAACTAAGATGATCTTCCTAGAAAATGTGATCAACTCAAAATGTCCTTGAGTGCATTTGGGCTGTTTGTGATGATTTGAATACGGATGGAAACTAAAGACAGAGTGACATCATCTGTGTGATGAATCACACACCAGCATGATGCATCACAAAATCACTCACAAGCTCACTAGCCACAATTGCCGGCAGATGGATTGAAATAACAACCTAGTAAATTCTGAGTATCATTTGTATTACAGCAGATTATGGTATTTCTCATTTTCTTGGTATTTTCTATCAGGGTGGTTTCCAGGCTTCCTGTAATCTATCAGAGATTGGGAGCTGAACTTTTTGGTCTCTGACGGCGAGTGTCTGGGATCTCAACATACCACATCAGCCTTACTAATTCCTGAATGCTAGCTATTGTTGCGACAGTTTTTTAGTTGCACTATTGCTGTGGGCAGGGGGCAGTGCACGGTGCAACTACTATTCAGTAGTTGAGCAGATGGTAGCAGAGCAGATTTCATAAGGTGTTTTCATTCACTGGCAAGATGGAATCCGTTGATTGTCGAGATATGTATGCCTTTCTTTTGAAATAGTCAGCAGACAAAACCTCGAGAAGTAACAATAGATTCTCGATTGCAAACCAAAAGGCATGGCTACCACCTCTCCTACGAATACAGTGCCACATGCACATCTTCTACTCATTTTGACTTGTCTAGTTGTAGGCAGTCAAGCATTTGCAGTTGTGAAATTCATTTGGAGCATTTTCCATCAGGATACCGCAAATGGCTTGGATATGCCGATCACATGATGGACAACAATGAGTTGATGGTGCTGGTGTTCCATGCATTTGACACCTATTGCCAGCATGTTTGTGTTTGTGCCATCATCAATGAGGCGAGCATACTACTGCCTTTAAAGAAATGAGAGGTGACCACCATCATTTCGCAGCCACTGATGAAGCCCTGTTCGTTCGTCTTCGACACCAACAAAAAGCAGAGCACTATCGGTACATACTGCGTCTCCAACTTGGTTTCTTTCTGCTCTTTTGTTGCCTGTATCATTTTCTGCAGAGGCTCACACCCTACCTGTCATTTCAATGTCACCTCCAAACTCTGCATTTTCAATGGTGTTCACGTCATCCAGTGTATCGTTTGGTGCTGGTTGTCTAGCTCGGGACCTTCATTCCCGTTGCCTCTTACCTTTGCCTCTTACCTTTGAGTAGGTTACCTTCTACGGGCGCTCGTTTTTGTTGTGAATGCTGAACTCTGCGGCCGTTAAATCTGTTTGCCTCCTCTGGCAGATTTACTTTGTCCTCTTTGGTTCCAAACTTGTCAATCATAGAGATCATTTGGCTTTGCTCGATTGTTCAGAAATACATACTGGAGACGTCACACTCTCAAATAGTCCATGGCACGTGAAAATGAATCGGTAAGGAAGTTACCAGCATCAATATCCGAAGGGTTGTCTGGAATCAGCAACAAAGCAGGAGTTTCCTGCATAGCTTTGAAGATCAGGCTCTCTTTTCTACCTCCGGGGGTAGCATCGTGTTTGAAAACTTTTAGAAAAGGCCGGATGGGCGCTGCTCTAGCTATATGGTCCCTGTCTTCAATTTGAAAACCCGGTAAACCCTGTACCCATATCCTCCACCCGTTATCCAGTTTTATTCTCGAGGACCAAGGTAACTGAAATGCCTCGGGTACACGACACCAAAATCTACCGCCGTGCGCAAAATTTTGAAAGCAAAAGGGACAAGAATGAGCTTGCGGCTCATCCAGCTCGCTCACCATCTGCAAAAGGGGAAGTCATCAAGAGTCATGCCTTCCGTATGGGCTTGTTCATGGTGGGTGCGTATTGGAATTTGACTACCAACATAAGATTTGATTTCCATTTTGTATGGCGAAAAAATTGTCTTCATTTGCTCCAGAGTTATTAGGCCAAATTCCGGTGCTTTTGCCTTTTGCCTTGAATGCATCTGGTACTTCTGTTTTCACACTCTGTGTCAATTACTTTTCTTCTTCCAATGTGCCGATGCACATGTCAAGAAGCTTGTTTTCAGAATGGTATTGTTGACAAGTGGAGGAATGCCAGTTGAAACCTTCATACTTTCTGTTGGTTGGATTGTCACCAATTCTTTGAGTCCTTGCAGAAGAGGCTCGTTGTTTAGTAGTGGGATA
The DNA here is from genome assembly GCA_022925895.1 of Fragilaria crotonensis. NCBI lineage: Eukaryota > Bacillariophyta > Fragilariophyceae > Fragilariales > Fragilariaceae > Fragilaria > Fragilaria crotonensis. Next base: position 87,943 of record JAKSYS010000032.1, read on the forward strand.
GTAGCAAAACTGTGACCTGTTGGCATGTTTTGGGCCCATTTCTTCAGGAATGTGGAGTGCCAGATCACCAAAGCAAGACACCGCAACAATAAATCAGTAGGATCCACTTTAAGACCCAATGACCAATGGTGCAAGATTTGGACCATACATCAATTGCATGACTTCCTGCACATAGGTACTACTCATCGGATCAGTCATTAGTATGAGATGGGAAGGGAGCGTGCCAAAGCTTGCATCATTTAGAGCCGCAAGAATCTGACCAAGGTAACAGTCACCAGGCTCTACTAGCTGGGTGCCAAAACAAATCCAAAACATGGCCAAGCAACAACTCCCCCTGTTTGCAGTTGATGATGCAGAAGGCGGGCATGTTGTGCCAGACTGTGAGTACGTTCCTGAACCTTTTCGAAATGAGTGTATACTTGCATGTCAAGGCCAATATAGTAATTTCAAGCAACCCATTGAACTTGCTGAAGAGTTCCATCATCTGTGCACTATACATATGACAAGCACCGCATCATCAGCATCCTCTCGTTTAAAAATGTCTTCGCTATTTGCAACCTGCAAAGCTTCCATTGAAAACCAGACACCCAGTCCAAAGGGAAAGATTCACGAGTTCGTCAAATGGATTTGCAAAGAGGTGTTTGTCATGGGTTGTTTCCCTAGTTTGGTCATTTTTGTGTTTGTTGTATAAATAATGTTATCCTTGCCAAGCCGAAAGGATTGAAATCCGGACACCAATACTTATCGATCTTGAGATACACAATCCAATTGAAGAAGTGTCGAAACCCATGCGAACACATTACATTCAGAAAACCCCATTCCAGAATGACTCGCTCAGCCAGAAGAGGCCCCACAATATTGGGTGAGCCTCTCTCTCATCCACATTTCCCTCTGATGTTGCTTTTGTGCTCTCTTTCTTGAGAGCATGTTAGAATTTGTCAATTTCTTTGTAATCCTCTGTTGGGAGCCTTTCCTTGGCCTTTTCTGCTCCAAACAATACTAGAATTGCATCATGATACTTGCAAATACGTCCTTGTGAGATAGTCTTTCCGTAGCATGTTGTTTTCTTCATCGCTAAGTAGGCCAGGATGAGCTTTGTGTTCATTCCTTTATATTTGAGATCAACAGTGTGTTCATGATGAAAAAACTAAGGATTTGCTCGCACTTCATTCTTCAGGTCTCCTCGAACTTTATGAGCTAACACCCTAAATGCTTCATCAAGCAATTTCCTCCCCAAGGAAAACAAAGTACTTTTGTCAAAGCCCTCAAACTACCAATTCAATGGGTGCATCATCTGTTGCTGCAGGTCAGTCAACCCCTTTCAACTTCCAAGTCTCCGATGACTTCTACTCCTACTGTCAACCTCAGAACGCACATTCTTTACTCACGTCACTCTGTTTTCATGGCTCCCAGCACTCTCAGACGCACACTGACCATGCATTAGTTCAAGATGGCGTCTAAGACTCCTGCCAGAATACCTGCCTGCCTGTCATTACGTCTCCGACTCCTGTCAGTGATCCCGTCACTTCCAAGAGATCTAACAAGCCCATCATGGGCAACATTGTGTTAATCTCTAAAGACAACTTGTCTGCCTGGACTGGGGGTAAGCCACTTGCTGCCTGGATTGGTCTCAATCCAAGTATCAGCAATGGACACACCTTCCCAAATCAACTCCGACCGGTTCATACCTCTGCCTTTCAACAAGGTTACAACTACCACAGCACTGACATAATGATTACCCCCTTCACCCCACCAGCAGTCTCATTGATTTCGAAAATACCATCTGGGACCACTTCACTCATTGCAGAATGGACAGCATTGGCTGGCTATCTTTGTGACCCAGAATGTTATCAACTGATGACCAATTTCATCGAAGTCACTTCTGTTAGTTATACAATTCAGTCCGCCAAGGCACTAAGCACTGAACAACTCATGCTGCACAACAAGTATGATAAGACCAACAACCGTGCTGCCATCAAGTACATGCTGCTCTCATCTCATTTGCCTGCCCGAATGTGCAAAATCAAATAGGACAAAAAGGTGGAATGGACTCCTTTCATCATGTCATGATCTGAAGGCCGTGATTAAGGCCTGCCATCCATTCCAATATGCTGCTGGTGGTGAAAACCTGGAAATGATGGCAACCGACTTTTGCAAGGATGCTTATAAGCTACTAACAACAGCAAGTCCACAACTCAACACTTATGGTGTTCAAGACATTCCCCCGTGCGGGCGGATCAGGCAAGAATGAATACTTCCGTTTCCAGCTACGGGCAGAATCAAATAAAAGCTTGATCAAACCCTGCTTGACATCAGGTACTACAAAGAAAGACAGCAGCTCAAGCACACATGGTGGCTGAAAAACTGACTTATCAGGATGATATCTGTCATCAAGTGGAAGATGCATTCCAACTTTGGTATGATTGGAAAAAGGAATGGCCACCGGCGGCCAGTCATGGTACAGACACATGTGCTCTATTGGCAACGTTTGGAAATGTTGCTGTGCCAGAAGGTTCACCAATCACACAAGGTGAAGTCCTCAATCTGATTCAGTCTCAGGCACTCCACCAGGAAGCATTGAAAAAGGGTAACTGTCATTGGTTCAGCAACAAGCGTCCAGAAAAGAACAAGAATGGTCAGGAGAATGTCTCAGGAAATGGGACTCAAAAAGTGGCAACTGCTGGCGCCCACAAAACTTAAACTTGGTGCTCAGTAGCTCCACCATTCCAAGAAAGTCAAGGACAAGGCGTTCAATGGGTGCAAAAAAGTGGTCGTTGGACAATGATCCACACAACCGCAATCCACACACAAGAACAACGCCAAAACACCAGCATGACTGCTCCTCCTCCACCAGCTCAAGGTAACCTTTCAGCATTGTTCTCCATCACATATCCGTCTGTGGATGTTTTTGTGCGGCGACCCGATCAAGGAAGCGCAGCCTACGATGTCAGATGCAATCTATACATTTCTAGCTACTCTCCATGATCACGGTCCTGTGGGTATAATCTGTTATGGTCTGCCGTATCATGCCAAAGTATTGGCACATGTCAATCCAAGTGTCACAATCGATCCCGTGGACAACCATCTTATCTTCAATCGCCAACTCACTCTCCCAACTACATCAAGAGCAAGCAAGCAACCTTGTTCTTTGCACCTGCAATATGGTTAACACGTCTGGCTGCTCCCTTTCGCAAGCCGCCGCCTATTCTTCAACAAGAAATGAATGCAAAGGCCAACGCATTGTTCACTCAAGACGCAGAAGCTCCTCTAAGCTTTTGAAGATGTCACTCAAGTCCCAACAGCCACGAAATCCTATGCCAATGGCTGCCATCCCCTCTTGCCATGTAGCACACGAATGCAACAAAGGTGGAAACGGAATCTTGGATTGCTTCTTGCAAACTCGCAACTAGGAAGGAAATGGTATCTTGGAATCTTGGATCGCTTCTTCTCTAACTCGACATAAAAAGCCACGTCGCCCTGTCCCTGTTGTTGGTGCTCCTGATGCATTTGTTCCAGTAGTAGCTACCTTCAACAGCAGTGTAGCAATGCAGCACTGCTCAAAAGATAGTCTCTCATGTCAATCTGGCATGCGCTGGTGCCATGCTCCGAATGGCCTTGCAAGCACCAGTCAGGGCTAATGCAAAACGCCCTGTGATCTCCAACAAACAGTTATCAGCATGCACTCATAGATGTTCACCTCTGCCGAGATCAAGCAAAAGCCAAGATTCTGTCAATATTTGCTCAGATCATGAGGCTCTCAGGCATTAAAGCGCATTACCACAGCACCAGCATTGCTAAAAGGAACATTCGAACAATCTTAGCATTTGCTGCACAATGATGTTTCGTGCAGCCATTCATTGACCAGCAATTGTGGATACCACTCTCTGATGTCCTCTGGCTTTCAATCACACAGTTTTCTTGGTCAAACATGTTACAGATCCGAGGATGTGTCTATGCCCTTACAACATCTTCACCAAAGCCCTAGGAACAAATAAAAGCTCAATAATCTTCATGTTTGGTGATGTCCTGTTTATGTGATGGTAACAATGATCTCTGACAACAAGAAGCTACCTTGTTGGACTCGGACAATCAACATGGGTTTCTCACCAAAACACACAATTACAATCCTGATTGTGCTCAACCCACAAGGGATTGCACAACGCCGCGATTTCATGTCATCTTCAATGATTGGTTTGTTACTGTTCCAGCGTCTATTGACGACCTTCTGTCCTTCAACGCGGACAGTTGGAAACAATTATTTCGCAATTCAACCTACCAATACATTCTTGATGATGAGGATCAAGAGCTAGTATTGATTGTTGAGATTGATAACTTACGAGAGAGAAAAGGATGTGTTTTGCAACAACAGCGCATCGCAACAGCCATTGACAAAGCAACACCACCTGCTCGCTCCACTGCCCGTTTAACCACCTCCAGCAAGACTTCTCTTGTTGCTGCAATACCACACCAATTTCCAGTCAACAAGGCAAGTCAACTCCCTGCCTCATTGACACCACTGTGAACTTTTAGGGAGAGTCCACCACTCCTGCAACTCCAGCCAACTGCAGCCAGCACCTCCTCTCTAATTGATTTGGGAGCCTCATGCACCACAAATACTGTCATCCAGTCCACTGTTCACCGGATGTCTTTGCATCCATTCATTGGGAGGCTCACAGTAGCTACTGCATAGTGCTGCCATCAGGTTTCGCACGTCCACTTCACCAAGCTTGTTATGACCTCCTTCCAACCAACAAATTATTGCACAGTTCAATGTCAGCCACACATCGAAGAACTGTCCAAGCTGCGACTCTCACCGCAAGGGGATACGCGATCATCTCTTTCGATGCCCGGCTACAGGGGAATGGAGACAATCTTTGTTGGTCGCTCTTTGCAATCAATGCCGCGAATTGACCACGTCTCCTCATCTGCAGGAATATCTATTGCTCACAGTCACCACATGATGGTCAACTGACAGTGATTTACTGAACACCGACCGATTCCCAAATCCGTTGGCCGTCAATACCTTGGTGGTGAATAAATCCCCAAGATTTGTCATGTCATCTTGCTTGTTCCTTCCTAATGTGCAATATTCTCGCAGCCACTGCCTCACAAACAGAATGGCAGTTCCTTGCATTGTGCTTCTTTGCAAGCGTATACTATGGGATTGTTGAATTCTTGACAACATAATTGTTATCACAGAACACGTTTGGCTGGACCGTTGATTGGCGCGCAAAACATGCATGCGTAGTGCTAGCTTGTATTGCAAGAATGCAACAAGCAAGTATATCTTTTGCAGTTCAAAGCATGACGATCTCACTTCCAAAGCTGGAGGCCTTGACAGTGTTCTGTTGTTTGGAAAACCAGATGATTGGCACATTCTGCATGTACTAGATAGTGATTCCTGTATGTGACCGTCGCGTAAAAACATTCCCTGCATGGTTATCATCAACAAAACAAGAGATGATGACACTTTTGCCTTTTGGTTCTGACATTTTTGGTATCCAACCTGAACACACGTTCATCAATGTCAGGCGTCATTCTTGGATCAAACACAATCCGGGCGCCGTTTTCATGCTTTTTGAGATGCGCAAAGATGTGGCAAAAGGCCCCGAGGCGTCCGCGCCGTGGTAATGCTTCTTAATGCTGAGATAATTGCGATACTTCAACGAATACATCCAATCTACTGAGCTCAATCGCCCAGCGGAGGATAACAAAGTCATCCCGCGGTATTTTAGTATTATTCGTTTAAGAAATCCCGCAATCCCGCAGTATTTTCCCAGGGATTTTTCTGACCGCAGGATTTCAGGATCAAAGTAGGCCAAAAATTCCCCGATTTGACAGTATGTTGTGCACAAAAACTCATACTACAGTGCCAGACCGCCACATTTTTCTCGAACGAATCATCCTAAAATACCGCTGGATTTCGGGAACAAATCCAAAAATCCCGCGGATTTTTCGGACCAAGGGATTTCGGGAAGAATGTCTGATCCGCAAAACCGCAAATGCCTGGGGTCGTCTCGCACTATATGAGCTTTTGTGTTCCAAGCCAACAAATGACCCAAAGATTTTCGATGTCATAGCAGTTAGAAATAAAATTCCTAGGTCATACGTCATACGCCGTACTGAGTACCACTCTGGACTCCTGAAGTCTCCGTTCTACGATAGAACGAGAACAGTTGTACAAGTACCCTTCTTCAACTGTCGGCATGTAACGAAAACAGAACCACTGTACATGAGTTTTAGTGGTACTATCATACGAGGCAGTAGAAGTGCTTAGCAGAGATTGGAATCCCTAAATCGCCGTTTGTCATCATACATACCACTACGTCACTCCATTCGATTATTACTATGCATCAGAGGCACTCCAGAGCTCCAGAGGCACACAATGCACGCAATAGTGAATTTATGCCTTTATCCACTTAGTACTGGAGTACGCATATTCGACTACGGAAGGTTCGTCTGATCTATTCCTGCCCCGAGGCATTATATTCCGCCAATGGTAGCAGAGGCAACTTCGAGCATGAGGGGAGATAGAGACGACGTGTCGATACATCTGTCGGAGGTCGAATCAATCAATGTCTTGAATAGATGCGATGGCGACGACGACGGGACACCTGAGGATGTCGCTACTCGTCAATTGACACGCCGAGAATACGGAGCCGTTTTCTATCTGAAGGTCTCCGTTTTGTGCATCTTGATCATAGCGGCTATCGCTCTTTCTTTATCGGCGTACTATGTTACTGCACAAGCACAACACAACGAATTCTTGTCCAACTATGAAGGATACGCAACAAAGATAATCGATGCGTACCTGGAAGACAGTGAACTGAGGTTATGGACGGCTGAATCACTCAGCGCCGACTTCACTGCTGAGTTTGGGGAATCACAAGCATGGCCATTTGTTACGATGACTAACTTCTCCAGAAGAGCTGTTGGTCTCGGGTACATCGCGAAGGCAAACTCTATTCTTTTCGCCCCTTTAGTCACGAACGAGACCAGAGCTCAATGGGAACAGTACGCATTGAAAAACCAATATTTGGTTCATGAAAATATTCCCAGTGTAACAAACCAAACATCAGTTGACATGGACGGCTCTTCAACGGCGACGCACGCAAAGTCTGCAGAGGAAGTGGCATTGGAGAGTATCGAGGCTGCATGCGGCGATAACTTTGTGCCAATGTACGTCGAGGACGGAATCCTAGCATACTCAGGCGAATGCGGAAAAGCCGCCGCTGTCAATCCTGGCCCTTTCTTTCCAATTTGGGAAATGGCACCATGGCGTGCTCGCCATATCATGTTGGATCTCATGTCGTTTGATTTCGTCAAGGATCAACTCCACGTTGCGATTGAAAAGCAAACACCGCAACTCTCCAAGACCGACATTCCGACAGGTTCCGTTGCATACCCTTTTTGCTGCCTCCTTTTCCCAGTATTTGGGCATTTTTCGGCAGATGCGCCTGTTGTTGGGATGATCTCCATGGCCTTTCAATGGATTGCTTTTTTCAAGAATATTCTCCCGGTCAACGCAGTTGGGTTGCAGCTGGTGCTACATAATACATGTGGTCAAGTGTATACGTTCGAATTAAACGGACCAGATGTGGCGTATATAGGCGATACCGACAGTCACGATACCAAATACGACGACCTGGTGTTTGAATGTGCATTTCAACCCACATTTCGCCTCACTGGAAGTGACAGTTATCGCGCCACAGCAACTCAGTACTCAGAATCAAATGTTACTCAGAAATCGTGCTCGAACTCAGACGACGAATCTGACGACTTGCATGCTTGCAAATACTCAATTCGTGTCTACCCATCTGATCATCTTCGGGACACTTTTACTTCATCGAGCCCAGCCATATATGCCGCTATTATCGCTCTGATCTTTGTGTTCACATCAATTGTTTTCTTGGCATACGACTATCTGGTTGAACGACGCCAACGAGTTATCGCCAAGACTGCTGCTCGCTCGAATGCCATCGTGCATTCGCTCTATCCAGCTCGTTTCCGTGAGCGAGTGTATCGTGACAGTGAAAACAATGATGTTGTCCCCCATCCAACAACTCGGACACGTCGCGTTTCGGAACGAATCAATCCTAATGGAATGCTAGTCCCTGTCGAGGCCGTGCAATCTATTAATTCATCTGCGCAAGGGCGTCGAGATAATGAATCTTCCGGGAAGTTGGGTCGCTTGGCGATGCTACCGGAGACACCGAAGCTGCGCCTCAAATCGTACCTTTTTGATACACCAACTGTGGTGTCTTCGGACGATTTCGAGTCGGAGCCTATAGCAGAAATGTTTACCGACACGACTATTATGTTTGCCGATATTTCCGGTTTCACAGCCTGGAGTTCCGAGCGGGAACCATCACAAGTGTTTATTCTTCTTGAAACCTTGTACAGAGCCTTTGATGCAGTTGCGCACCGGTTGGGTGTTTTCAAGGTCGAAACTATTGGGGATTGCTACGTTGCTGTGGTAGGTCTCCCAGACCCGAATGAGCACCACGCAGTTGTGATGACTTACTTTGGATATGAGTGTATCCGGCAAATGAAGGAGCTCGTCCGAGAGCTAGAGGCGACATTAGGGCCTGGAACCTCTGATTTATGCATGCGTGTGGGGTTGCATAGCGGACCAGTTACTGCGGGTGTCCTTCGAGGAGAGAAATCGCGTTTTCAGCTCTTTGGAGATTCTGTGAACACTGCCGCGAGAATGGAGAGTACAGGAGAACCAAATCTCATACACGCGTCGCAGGATACCGCAGACCTGCTTGTGGCATCTGGAAAAGTCAGTTGGGTAGCTGCTAGAGATGACGTCGTCTCCGTGAAAGGCAAAGGCCCTATGCAGACGTTCTGGCTTAAGCCGAGGCGTGGGTCCGCTGTGTCGTATACCTACCTGATGGACAACTCCTCCTGTGCAAGCAGCACTATAGATTCGAAGCCGAAGCATCTCGCGGCAACTCCACATAGAACCTTGATCCAGAAACATGCGTCGAGTCGCGCGGGAAATGAATCGTCGTCAGCCGGCAGCGCCTCGTCGCCGATGGCAAATGGACAAGTTGATTTTAAGAAATGGGGCAACCTTAGTCTTGACGAGGTGCTGACTGCGAAAGCTTCAGCAGGTAACCAGAAGAAGGCTTCACAGAAGATATCACGCTTAGTCGACTGGAACGTAGATTTGTTGTTGAGTTTCCTCGCCAAGGTTGTGGCCAATCGCGACGGTCCGACGGCAATAACACGTCTCCGACAATCCGTTGACAATGATAATTTGCGTTCTGAGAGATCTACAAAGATCCTCTCTGAGGTAACAGAAGTTATTCTCTTTCCTGAATATGACAACGCCAAGCGCTTGCGAAGTCAAACTGACGTCGTGTTGCCCCCAGAGGTACGAGAGCAACTTCACGATTACGTTTCACGGATTGCAACTATGTATCGTGACATTCCTTTCCACAATCTCGAGCATGCAAGTCATGTCACTATGTCTGCAGTTAAGCTAATGAGAAGAATCATCAATCCTGATGACGTTGACGGCGACCCTCGGGATTTGATGAAACAAGAAGAAAAGACTTTAAAGGAAGTCCCGGCAAAGCAATTGGACGAGTGCTTCTATCGGAACCTTCACGAGTCAACATTCGGAATTAGTTCCGACCCACTGACCCAGTTCTGTTTGGTATTTGCGGCCCTCGTGCACGTAAGTACCTACCCTGACTGAAGTTTATCACCCTTTTATTGTCGAACTCATCATTTTGTGATATCAAATGCAGGATGTTGACCATGCTGGTGTGCCGAACGCTCTGCTCGTTAAGGAAAACGCAGAAGTTGCACTAAAATTTGGCGAAAAGAGCGCAGCTGAGCAGAACTCGGTGTACATTGCCTGGGAGTTGTTAATGGAACCAAAATATGAGATTCTTCGCGCCTGCATATACACTGACAACGAGGAGCGAACGCGATTTCGTCAACTTGTGGTCAACACTGTGATGGCCACCGATATTATGGATCGCGAATTGCAATTGGTTCGAAAGAACCGCTGGGAGGAAGCCTTTGAGGAAGAGAAGAAAAGGGACGCCGTGTTGTCGAATTATGACCGGAGCCGGAAGGCTACAAGTGTCATTGAACACATTATTCAAGCGTCCGACGTTGCTCACACCATGCAGCATTGGCATATTTTCAAGCGATGGAACGAACGATTGTTTGACGAGATGTATATTGCATACAAACTGGGGAGAACTGATAAGGATCCTGCGATAGGATGGTTTGAAGCACAGATTGGGTTCTTTGACAATTACATAATTCCGCTGGCCAAAAAATTAAAGGAATGTGGGGTGTTTGGTGTTGCTGGAAACGAGTATTTGAGCTACGCCCTCGAGAATCGAAGGGAGTGGGAGCTCAAGGGGGAGGAAGAGTCAGCAGTTTTGGTGGTCAATTTCAGTCTCAGACATGGCTTTTGGTTGAATCTGCATCGTCACGTATCATCGCACATGATCCCGGAGGAGGAGCCCGATCAGGGCTGACCTACTGCGGCATTTTCGACGTTGACATGCAAAATAGAAGATAGGCAGGTTTGGGATAATGCCAATTTCTTCAACATCGATTATTAAGTTTGCACGCTCACATAGCAGTGATAGAAAACCCTTCATCTCCTTGACGCTTCTCGATGATTCCGGACTCGAACGCAGATTGTTGCCACCAGGTACAAGAACACGATTGGAGTAAACTCAGACGACAACGACCCATCACAGGAGTGTCACTAGTGGTGTCCTTAGAAGGAGTGACGACTTAATGCCTAACTCGACCTTTGATTAATGCACGTTTCCTAAATAAGTTATTCCAACAATCGGCGATGGTGTCACTAAGCTAAGCGGAGCATTGCTACTTTGGCAGGTAACGAGGACAATTATAGCTCGTCCTTCGTGTTTCCGGAAGCTGTTGCCTTGAGATACTCCAACATGGTCTGCGCATCAGAAACCTCAAATGGATCAGGACCTGAGTTCTGCGTCACAGCTCCACCTTCAATAAAGATCTTCTCAATTTTCATGTCATTAATGACCATGGAATATCTCCAGCTGCGTTCACCAAAGCCGCGCTCCGTGTCCCACAAGCAAGACATTCCCATTCCACGAGTAAAAAGCGCTGCACCATCAGGGATCAACTTGACAGTCATGAATCCGAGGCTTCCTGGAGTCTTATCTTCCTCCAAGCTTTTGAGAGAGACGCGTGAGAGAGAAAAAAGTGAGGGACACAACTTTATTGACAGAATTTGCGCACCCGTTTCCCATCAGGTGAAATGACCGTCGGTGCCCATTCTTACCCTTGGTGAAGGCCCCATTGACGCATGACAAAGGCGTCGTTGACAGACAAACAGTAAACCTCGTCGATTCCAAGAGACTTGATCTCCTGGTAGGCGTCATGATACCCGGGCAAGTGAGATGAAGAGCCTGCAAACGCAAAATGTAAAAGGTGAAAAACTATTGTGATAAGAAAAGCCGATGCGCGGAGCGAAAGATCGAGCCATGTTCTACGTACACGTTGGTGTGAAGGCGCCAGGCAAGGCGAATAGGACAGTTCTCTTTCCCTTAAAGTAATTCTCACTGGTAATGTCCTTCCAATCAAATGGATTCTCGGTTTGTTCCTCAGTGCGGACGCGGGTCTTGAAGGTGACATTGGGGACATTGTCTCCCTCTACTTTGGGTTTCGTCCACTTTTTGTCCAAGCCCTTGGCATCGGAGGCGACAAACAGGCAGGCAGCAAGGAGTGCAGCAACGATGGCCTTCATGGTACTGTAACGGAGCGAATCAGGTGGATTGACAATAGAGAGAATCTTCCAGGCTCCGATGTTGGTGCAAGTGCCAAATTGACAATCAGATGAGGTGGAAATGGAGATACACGTGGATCTCCGCCTATGTCCTACAAGTACTACGTAGTACATGTATCTATCATATCTGTCATTTGATATGTTCACCCTCTCTCTAGTACACCCTCTACTCTACTCCTCTACATACTCTCTCTAGTAGAGAGAGACACTTCTTGAATCCGAAAAATAGTATGCTCTATACTATGTCGCACGCCAAGGTACAGTACTACTGTGTACCAGGTTTACTCGTACAGTACTATTTCAGACACCTCCAGTGCCATGGGATTGCTGATCCTTCTCAACTTTGACCGGTTTCAGTTGATTTAAAAGGGCTGAAATGGTACCAGGCATTTCAATTATACCAAAGATACAGTTGTATTCGGTGTTCCTGATAAGACGACGTGGTGGTACAGCAGTAAGCTTTCTGAGATCATTTCTATCAGGGTCTTTGTAGGTGTAGAAAGCTCGTTTGAGAATGGTTGGTCATTGATGAACGTAAAACATGCATGTAGCAGTACGACCATAGTCGAGTTAGAGTGTTTGTATGTACGATCTGTGGGAAATGAATGCAAGAAATCCTCTCCAAACTATCGTAATCTCACTCCTATCTAAAACATCGTTTCCGAGCGCTGATCTTGGACTCAAGCACAACATTCGACTTCGTCTTCAGTTGCGATGGAGACAACAACGCCGTTGTCGGCAGAAGCTTTGACCTCCTCCTTTGGAATATCATTGGACTCCTCCTGGCACTCGGACTCTTTGAGGCTAGATTCGGTTTCAATCCCAGTGGTGTTGAGAATTTCGTTGTCATTGGAGGCAATATCGACATTGGCGCGCGATCCGTCGTCATTCGTTGCGTCGACGATTTTCTCCTTGGCAGCCGCGGCGATAGCGACCTGGTCAGCATCATTGTCACCGTTGCTGCAGGTCTCGTGTTTCACGTCGAGTTTCTTAGCCTCCGGTTCGTCCTTGGATTCCGGCGAGGCGCGCTTCTTCGACGAGTCATCAGCGACGACGATGGAGGCGGCGGTATCCTCGGTGGGGGAAGTATCGTCCTTGATTTCAGTGACTGGATTGTCGACAAGGACTTGAGAGAATTCCATGGTGGTGGCGTTGACGACTGGATGAGTTTCGGAAGCAGAGGAAGCAGTCATGTTCAGAGGAGTGGAGGGAGGGAATCTAAAGGGAAGGGAAGAAACGACGTTGAGCAGTTTTGTGATGGTATCTGAAATCTGAACTTCGAACCTGCCGCCTGCCGCCAAGATCCCTGCTCACATGGGAATTAGTATCTTGTTACGTCGCGACCCCTGAGCGCGCCCCGGTGTGAAACCCTGAACACCAACGTTTGAATGTCCGGCAAATGACGGTTTCAGCAGATAGCGGAGAGTGCTAAATGTTTCGTACTTTTGGACCATTTCCAAGGGGTATGATAACGGTTTTGAATAGAAATCGCTAGTTTCTGTTTCGAAGGCGGCAGCTCACTTTTAACTGATCATCAAGGAGTTGCTTATAGCATTCACACATCGTTTTCCCTGTCAATGTCGCGTTACAGGGCACATTGCAATGATAACAAGCTCCATCAAAGTTGAACTGTCAAGGACAAGATGGTAGTTCCACTTATGCAACCGACCGCTTTTTGTCTCACCGCAGCGGCAGTTGTTCTACAACACTGTAACGAGGATACTACTACGAACAGTCCTCCGTCCGAGGTGAATGGTCCTCCAAATTTCAAGGTTGACGGTTGTGCTACTCGTGCCGTAGATGAAGCCTCTGAATTTCCAGCAGTCGCTGATTCAAGTAGCAAACGGCAGCTGAGCAAACGTAGCTCGGTATCGTTTCGTGATGACGTCCCTAACGGCGACGAGCAGCCACAGCGTCGGGAGTCATCGAGTGCCCTCAACGAGAGCATATCGATCCAGGGATGCAGCTTGAAGGTCAACTATCATCCAGCTCAATACAAAGCTCCTCTCTAATCGTTCAACAGTCTTCAGGTTCTCGGAGCATCAAGTCTATCTTTAGCAGGGACAGAAACATCAGCAAGGGCACCTCCGTCTACTTGCAGAAGAGCAAGAACGATGACTTGGCAGATGCACCGAACGGTTTTGTTGCAGGGGACTTTATCAGTGGGAAGGTTTGTGATTTGGATATTTCAGGGGGGTGCTTTGTTATGGAATTTCTTCCTGGCGATGCCTCCCTCCTGGCGGTGGGTCTTCTCAACGGAGACGGGGTCAAAATCTATGAAACGACAACGTACAGTCTTGTTGCCAGGCTCGAGCAAGATGATGCGGTTTCGAGTTTAAGTTGGCTGGAAATAAACGATGGGCAGAACAGGAGCTTGACACTGTTGGCTGTTGGCACTTTGGGTGGGCGAGTGTCCATTTATCGCATGCAGCCAGCGCTGTTGGAGTTGCAAGGGGCCGATTTGTTCCACCAATTCCAAGTTAACGCCCAGGTTCGAGCTACCAAACTTGTCTATCATGGGCTCCCAGAAGAAAAAATCTTGCTGGCAATCGGTGACACATCTGGTGACCTTACATTCAGTTGGTACACAATGGAATGCGCTCTTCTTGACACAAAAACAGTATGTTCCAACGCAAGCGGGATATTGGACATCGCAATGACCAAGTCAGGGAACCTCATCGCATTCTGTTCAAAGATGGGGGATGTGATCGTTTGCAGAATTCAAATTGGAACGAAGTTCTACCTCTCAACGCCCCTTGGATTTGTACTGTATTCCTCGCGACGAAACGGGGCTGTCCACGCAATTGCTTTCTCCTCAGATGAGAAGCGCTTGGTCTTCGGAGGATATGACAAGACAGTTGTCGTAGTGGATACCGACCTTTGGGCGGAGATTCGTTGCCTCAAGGTAGATGGCACGGTTAACGATCTGTCTTTTGACCCCAAAGATCGATATGTAGCTGTGGGGTGTCGAGACAAATCCTTCGTTCTCTACGACACTTCCACTTTCTTTGCAGTCAAGACAGTTCGTACCCCAAGTTGGGTGACGCACATTTCGTGGGGGAGATCGAGTGGAGATGCTGACATTGTTGCGATAAGGTCTGAGAAGGTGTGCGTATCGATTCTTGATCTTTCTCCTATTCGCATGACGGAGTGCAAGCTCGCTGCAGCAGATACGACATTCACATCGCTATCGTTTAGTAACGACGGTCGCTTCCTTGCGAGAACCAGCGGGACGAAGGTGGTTGTTTCCGATTCATTCACAGGATTTTCTGGCGAATGCGAAATTGATTTAAAGGGGGACCTAAAATGTGTATCATTCTGCAGTGCCGATGGACGGCGTGATCACCTTGCAGCGGTTGGTCTAAACGGTTATCTACACGTACTGAGACTTCGTGTACAGCATTCCAAATTTGACATCGAACATGTTGAGACTAAGTTCATTGAAGACAGCCTCTGGGTTGTTGCATGGTCCATCAGTGGAGAAATCATCGTAACAGGTGGGCGCGGGAAGAAACTGCACGTCCTGGCCTCGACGAATCTAAAACCAAAATGCGAACCATTGGATATCGATGGCCGTATATGGTCAGTTGCTTTCTTGCCAGAGGGCGTCGTAAGTCAACTACAAGGCAAGTCAGTTTCGTATGGGATGGCCGTTGGAAGTGGGGAATACTCGGCTACACTCTTCGACACTGAGTCCTTTCAACCAACGTTGAAGGTTGTTAGGCCACGAGCTGTTCGCTGCGTGGCCTACCACCCAAGGCGGCCTTTGCTTGCAGTGGGAGATGGCGGGAATGTCGTGTCAATCGTTAATTTCAACGATGAAGAAATCGTTCAGAACATACAACTTGCAGCGCGAGTGAACGTCGTGGCATTTTCTCCTCTAGGCGACCACCTTGTCGTTGGGACTGATGGCTGCCAGTTTACATTGCACGAAACGAAGTCGTGGAGGATAATCCAAGAGATTCCGACCGACAGTGTTGCCATGTCTGCTAGCTTCAGCGCATCGGGAAAGTACCTTGCACTTGGTTGTGCCAGAGGTAGCTATGTTATGCTTCAGCTCGGTTCGTTTCTTTCCATCGAGTTTGTACCAATGGCTCCGGGCGCCGGAGTAAATCAGCTTCCGACCGGAGCGCTACAGGAAATCCTATATCGAAGTGGGAACGGGCCATCGTTGGTGCAACGATATATGCTGGAAGGAAGCCCAGAAAGTTTGCGGAGGGCAGCTGCACTCATTTCGTCCTACCCAGACACTATTTATTGCTTTGACCGATGTACTGGCGATTCAAGTTTCGATACAGCCCTGAAATTAAAGAAGCCGAATCTTCTTAAACTCGTCGTGACCTGTCTGGTCAATGGGACTCTTGAAAGTGACGGGGACGGTCGAAGAACCATACTAACATCGAGCCTCCCCGAACGTGGCCGAGATACCCTGAGAGACATGATACGGAATTCTCCGCCGGAATTTGTCGTCAGTATCTTGTCGGACATGACTTTTCTCAAGGTACCCTTTACAGACGCACGCGAGGTCAGCGGACGCCAGAAATTGGAACGTGGAAGCGCATCTTACACTGATCCATGGAAGGTGCCACCATCACGTCGCCTGGAACGAGCGAAGAAGTCCAAAAATCTCTACGTCGAGTATGACCGAGCTCGTTTGCTCAGGACTCCAGCAGTTTTACCACTCCCTGGTCTTGGCTCTTTGAGTTTCTTATCGTCTCTCCTCAAGAAAATGCCCCCAACTGCATTTGATAACGTTGCGATGGGCTTAGTGTTGAGAGTGATGTGGGACGACTACATTTGGATCTTGTTTCAAATTGACCTTATCGTATTTCTCTTCTACTGTGGGCTATGGGTTTGCCTCGTTGATTGGACATCGTCGACAACGTCAGCGGTGGGGGACAGCCTATCTGGTCTTGAGAGGGTTATGGCCGTCGTCATGCTCGTTCTGAATACAGTGTTTGCTGCAAAAGAACTGAGACAATCGAGATTCGGGAGGAGACTTGCATATTGGGGATCGCTTTGGAACTTGGTGGATTCTGTTTCAATTGTGTTCGTTTACGTCTACGGTATTTCAACCATTACTGGGGGAGGAGTTGGTGCCGGCAATGTCCCGCTGGCTGTCTTTACGACACTCCTTCTCACCATCAAGCTTCTCTCATACCTCCGTGGTTTCGACAGCACAGGATGGCTCATAAGCGTGCTTGTTCAGAACTTCACTGATGTCCAAGGCTTCATGGTCGTGCTTTTGACAATACTGTTTGGTTTCACTACCTCCTTCCGACTCTTGTTTGGAAATGTTGCAGGGCGCTGTTCGGTCAAGCTCGACGACAACGATGAATTAGATCAAACATGCGAGCCAGATCCCTTTGATTCCATCGGTCGCTCTTTTTTGTCAACTTTCGAACTTACCATTATTGGAACCTATGACGAAGGCGTCCTGAACAGCTCTGACTACAGCTTTCTCTCCATTCTTACTTTTGTTGTTGCCGTTCTGTGCGTATTAGTGGTAGCACTGAACGCTCTGATTGCCGTGTTGAGTGATAGCTATGCCAGGGTGCAAGAGAACGCAGTAAGCAAATCGTCGCAAGGAACGAGCCGAACTCGTCGTCGAATACCTCTCTATCTTGCCAACTACGCACCGTAGGAGGATTGAGAAAGAGACCAAGTACTTCCATGCCCTACTGGAGGCTGATGATGATGGAGACCTGCTCATCAATAAAGATGATTGGGAGGGTGGGTTAAATGCCTTGAAGAAGGATTTGGAGGAGTTGAACGAGGAAGCTAAGGACATGAATCGGCACGCTCTTGAGCAGCTGAGGGCGGAACTCAATGATGACATTGGCTCATTTCGACGCGAAGTAGTTGGAATTCTGGAGACCTTAGCAGGAGAAGTCAGGCAAATCAAAGAAATCCAGTCGCAAGGCGGCGTCACGTTCAACGGTAGGCACGTTGCCAGGGCAGTAAGGATGGTGAAACAGATTGGGAAGAAAGGGCTCTTTCAGCCGAGCGATTAAATAGCGTGAATAACAGACTGAACAGGAATCGCATCTTACTTGTTAAAACGAACTAAATAAACGGAGAAATGGAATCAGTCCACAGTGACGGCCTTTGCCAAGTTACGGGGTGTGTCAGGGTTGATTCCCTTCAGCATGGCAAGTTCATAAGCAATCAATTGCAAAGGCAGAACAGCACCCAATGCCGTCATCGGGCCATTGTGTGGAATCACAATAGGATTTGGATCCAAATCCCGCGCCAGCGCAGGCTTGTCAGTAATAATAATAACCTTGGCACCCCGTGCTTTGACTTCTTCCGCAGCAGTGATCATGTGAGAAGCGTGATTATCATCAAGGATAATCATGATAATCGGAGTGGCACCAAACTTTCCATTTTCGTCTTCGATCAAAGCGAATGGTCCGTGTTTCAACGCACCACCGCTGTACCCCTCGGCATGTAGATAGCACATTTCCTTAATTTTCAAAGCACCCTCGTATGCAACAGGTTCACCATACCCTTCGGCGCAAAAGATATCGTCAGGTTGACCATTCGAAGAAGCGTTATCATATCAAGGTATTTTTTAACGTACCCTTCCCAAGAACAAAGCAATGTTCCTTGCCGACAAGTCCTTCCGCAACAACCTTGCATTGATCGCGAGTCTGTAAGCCATTCCAAATGAAATTGGAAGTCTCATGAGCGCCTCCTTCAGCTTTGTGGTCTCCACGTTGAGCGAGTCTCTTCCCTCTAGTCGGTCCTTGGCGTCACAAAACCATAATGCAATCAGAGCCAAGACAGTGACCTGCGTCGTGAAGGCCTTAGTACTGGCGACAGCGTTCTCACGACCAGCATTGCAATAAACTCCCAATTTTGTAGTGCGAGCGATCAAGCTTCCGACTGAGTTGACCACGCTCATTACAGAAATGCCCTTATCCATGGCGACGTTGACAACACGAGCAACGTCTTTTGTCTCTCCACTCTGAGAAACGACAATAAGACCAGTCTCGCCGGGTCTCTCTGGACACGGGAAGTCCTTGGACTCGGTTTCGGCAGCGTCAATGGTACAAACGCTCTCAAAGGATTGGAGGTGCTTCATGAGGCGTTCGCCATACATGGAAGCATGACGACTTGTACCGCACGCACTAAGGGTCATATGCTTAATTTTAGAGAGGCGTTCAAATGCATTGTCAAGACCTCCGAGAAAAATCTTGTCAGGACCGAGACGACCGCCGAAACCCAAGGCGCGCGCAATGGCTTCAGGCTGTTCGAGGCACCTGTGGAGCGCACGGGCTGTTAGGTGGAAGGAAGATACAAATACATTACCATAGGGGCAATATCCCATACTCACTCCTTTATTGTCCAATGAGGATATG
The DNA here is from genome assembly GCA_022925895.1 of Fragilaria crotonensis. Taxonomy (NCBI): domain Eukaryota; phylum Bacillariophyta; class Fragilariophyceae; order Fragilariales; family Fragilariaceae; genus Fragilaria; species Fragilaria crotonensis. The sequence continues at coordinate 107,116 of JAKSYS010000032.1, forward strand.
GATCAGGCGACAGCTTGACTTCTTGATCGGGAGCTACCTGCATACGTGTTAAATCCAATGTTCTACCATCGGCATGCAAGACTCCAATCTCTCCATCGCGCATCGAAATGAAGTTTTTGGTGTAGCGGTTAAAGGCGGATGTTTCAGACGCGACAAAGGTTCGGTCATCTGCGATTCCAATTACCAAAGGCGATCCGTTGCATGCCACCAAAAGCTCACTGGGAGTTTCAGTGCACATTATGCACAAACCCCAGGTACCATCGCATCTTTGCAGCGCCTTCTCAGTAGCTTCCTTGACCGTCAATTTATCCATTTCCCAGTAATGGCCAATGAGCTTTGCGATAACTTCGGTATCTGTCTGACTTGTAAAAACGTGTCCCGATGCCTGCAATTCCCTTCGTAATTCATTCGAATTGTTGAGTGTTCCATTGTGAACCAAAGCAATTTTTCCAGACGAATCTGTGTGTGGATGGGCATTCTCATCCGTTTTACCACCATGCGTGGCCCATCGCGTGTGGGCAATTCCAATCGCATGGCCGGCCGAAGCTAGGGAATGCTTGCGAACCAACTCAATGCCGTCAGCTTTGTCACCATCCGAGGCATACTTGGTGATGGTCATCATGCCACCACCTTCAGGCATCGTTGCAAGCCCGGCGCTGTCATAGCCGCGGTTTTTCAATACAGTTAATCCTTCCAAGAGAAAGTCTCTGTGTAGGTAAATGTTGAATGTTGTGCAATGTGATGAAGTGGATGGTGATCAGTTTTTTCCAATACAGAACAGAATGTCAATGACGGCACATTCGTCAACAACCAGGAACCACCTTACGTACCTGGCATCATGTTGTTCCGACGCAACAACACCGGCAATACCACAGCAATCTGTCGTATTGGACTGGTTCACGCCTAGAGATGCGATTGCAGCCGCTGATGCAGCTGCCAACAACCTCCAATGAGCAATGATGGTTTCATCGGTCGTCGTTCCGGCACCTTGGCTAACCAACGTCAACGCCGGGAGAACACATGTCGTCGGCTTTACTATATATCTTCGAGGAAGAAGAGAGAAACGACTTGTGAGGACCCTCTTTGCCAAGAGGCGAGAGGAGTTAACAACAGTCATTTGGTTGGGGTAAGGTAGGAGAAATGGGTCGAGGGCAGATTTTGTGATAGCTGCATGCCCGAAAAAGCGTACAGTACAAGTTGTCGTTTTCAGTCGTCTCCATTCTGCCGTACTTGTACGGGAGTGCCTCGTTCTGGGTAGGCAATGTACCTGGTTCGTACCATGTACTCGTACTTGTACCTGATCGTACTCAGCATTTTAACAAGTATGATAGTATGACATACGATACTTGTTCGAGTATCAAATGCGTACGAGCGTCTGCAACGTTGGTTTTGTACTGTAGTCGGAGTACAAGCAGTACAAACCTGGTTGGAGGATTTGCAGTCGTAGATCGCCCAACGGCAGCGGATTCATCGCGAGTCGACGCGACGTGACTGGAAACACCCTGATCTTGAATCAGGGTTTAAAGTTCGAACACTACTCACGATTCACGATTCGGCTTGGGGAGTGCTCGCCCCTATGATATGGTACAAGTACAAGCATACCCGTTACCCAATCTCGAATCTAAACTCGTGATTCGCCTGGCCAAGGTACGTCTGTCAGCGGATTCGAGAGGCTAGCCGGCAACGGACGTCACGTCCTGGCAGACTTGGGCAAAGACACGATTTTCGTCACCACACATTACGTACATAGGCGATGCGAACTCTACCATCATGACACCGGTGGTGTACGACAGCTGCAAGTACTGGTACTGGAGTACGGAGTTTCTGGTACAAAGTACAAACGAAAAACACTCTCATTCTTCCAATCCTATCTTCGTAGAATTGAACGGCTGTCCACCTATTCATTCACCATCACAGCTCCGTGCTACGCAATTGACAGCACCAGAACGGAAAACACGATATTATCCGAACCCCCTCTTCTTGCGTTCTCATTCGAACATTAAAGCCGAACACTTGTTCATCATTTGCTGATTGGTGCAGCTACCTACTCTACCTACTACTACAAGCCTTCATACGAGTTGTTCCCTGTCTTCGGTTTAAAAACTAAGACATCAACGACATGGGAATCAATGCCGATCCTGAGCGAAAACAAACAACAGAATCCAACGACGGTGCTTTCATATTGATTGAAGTTGGACCTGGAGCTACAGGCAACAACGCCAACGAGGAACAGAACCATACTCCTTTTTCGGTACCGAGCACCGACGAGGTGAAATCACAAGGAAAAGGCGACTGTGATAACATCACCATGTCTTCTGCTTCTCTTCCGTCGAGACCAGAGGAACCTGCGTTGGTTAAGGGAGAACACTCTGACCAACAGCTGCAGGAACAGCAGGCACCTCTGCCCCCTCAACACCAGCAACAGCAACATAATCAACAGCTCCTGCAGCAACAGCAGCAGCAGCAACCACAACAGGACTTGGACATCCAATCACAACAACAATTCTTCGTATACCAACCGCAGCAGCAACAGTACCAAGTCTCCCAAGGACCTTACATTCCGTTAGTTACTCCTCCAACGGCACCTCAGCAATATCCAAATCCTCCACCGTCTCCACCTCCCGAGGATGCCAGAAGGAATAAGAAAATGGGCGTCCCTCATATCTACCATGACTATTCTGCAGTGCCCGATTCGATGGGGTACGTACGGAAAAAGACAGGCGGTGTCACACAGCCCTTCCCAGAAAAGTTAATGGAAATGCTAACAAAGGAAACTGACTGCCCCTCCATTGTCGGCTGGTTGCCTCATGGCCGCGCCTTCATAGTGCGAAAACCGACGGCCTTTACCAGCGAAATCATGCCGAAGGTTCGTCTCCAATCCGCAGCGCTCGACGATTTCATCCATCTCTTTGCTAACCCCTGCCACTTCACAGTACTTCAGACAATCCAAACTGACGTCGTTTCAACGTCAACTCAATCTTTATGGCTTTAGACGCATTACTCAGGGTGCCGATGCGGGAGCCTACTATCATGAACTTTTTCTTAGGGGGCGACCCCAGCTCTGCATGCGTATGAATCGACAAAAGGTTAAAGGGACTGGTCACAAGCAACCTGCCGATGCGCAAACTGAAGTAAGTATCCTTCGACTATTGCAAACATTGCAAATACGAATGTACCATCGATTTTCATGTTCTCTCTAACACATTTCGACCATTCTCCTAACTGCAGCCTAACTTCTACACCATGCCTCAGCAACCTAGCTGGCAAGCGCCGGCAAGTCCAGGCATGCAAGGTCTCCAGGGAGCTGCAAACTTGCTCAAGGGAATCGCTGCCGGTATTCCAGCGTCGAATTTGAGCACTGCAACTTGGCCCAGTACGCAAATGAATCAACCAATTCTGCAACCGATGCAGCAGCAACAAGAAGCAACGATATACCAAACAACGCAGCCAATGGCTACGCAGTACTACATCCAGACTCAACAAGCGCCTGCGCCTAATGATCAGCAGCAACAGCAACAACAGCCTGCACCAGCTTCTTACACCATGACTATCCAAGCTCCATCACCCTATGGTGTGCCGGCGCAGACTCCGTTCGCATTGACCATGCCAGCACCCGCAGTCTATAACATGCCTGCAGCGTTCACCATGCCGAACGGTACTCAGGCGTACTATTTCAATGGAACGATGCAAAATGGGGCTCCTACCGATAATCAGCAACAGCATCACCAACAGCAGCTCCAGCAACAACATCAGCAGCAGCAGCAACAACAGCAGCAGCAACAACAACACCATCAGCAGCAGCAGCAACAACACCACCAACAACACCACCACCAACAACAACACCACCACCAACAACAACTATTGGGGCCACCACCACCTGCGGGAGCTACCATAATGATGGCTCCAGCACCTGCCATACAAATGACAACTACTAGTAATGGCCAGACGTATTATTGGATGCAACCTGCAGCACCTGTGGCAGTTCAGAATCCACAACAAACACAAGGGGGACCAGCACCATCGCAATCTGTTCAATAGCGATTATCACAATGATGTGTTAGATGTATGTACGTGTTTTTTAAAGACATTTCCAATCAGCAGTCTACTGCCCTGGAAGGCAACAACAATCCTGGGCGAGCGTTGTTAGTCTCTTCCCGGATTTTATAGAAACCAGGAGGTGTTCGCATTTACGGTTCGGTTTGCATTTTGCATTGTGATGGGCTTCCAAACTGACCGATCTAGAGGAGCAATTTCGCTGAATTCCTCTCTACTAGTGTGGACAAGTTCAGGGGGACAAGGGCTCCTGACTTAACACAAATCCACCTCTCTATGGACTGCCTTTGTGCATTACTGCGTCGACTTCCCAAAAAAATCGCATTCTGTTATACTTCCTTGGCCATTCTACTATATTATACTGTGTTTCAGTTGCCTTGCCGCAGAGCGCCATCCTTAGATCCAGCGCGTTCAACATAGTTGTAGACTAGTGTTCTTTCTCCGGGTAGGGTAGACTTTGTTGCGTGATTTTCAGAATTAACGTAAGCCTATTCAGATTCGACAAAGATCTGGCAAGATTACAAACGCACGTTCAGTCCTCATGAGGCTACCGGAATATATTTCCCTTGCATGTGGGGCGATCCGACATGCTTTGCATCGGATAAAAGCTGCACCTCCTGGAAGACTGGCCACACGCATCGAATCCATAACATTCCAATCTCAACATCAAAATTAGGGTGCTATTGGTCCTGAACGGATGCCGTGGGGAGAAATGAGAAGACAGGAACAGCGTCTCCCCATTCCGTGAATACCAGAGGACCATTGGATTGCTGACGCATGCCACAGCTTCTTTCCGATTCAATGCCTAGGGCAGAGCTATCGTCGACTAACTCCAAAGGTTCAGAGAAGTCGGATCCACACACGGACGTCGACTGAGTGGACCTGCCACATCAACTCTCGTTTGTGGTTGAGGTATGATTAGACTCAAGATCAAACCCTGAGGTTTGATCGGATACATGGAAACTCATCGGACGAGGATTGTGACATGACTCGCAGTCTTCGCCGTGGTTGGTGCCGGGCGTCCACAACGATGAGGGCAGTGATCCGAGTCCAGCAAGCCATTCGTCAGAACCGATGGGAGATGCAACCGGACGTCGATCTTCTAGGCTAGGGCGATTAGCTCCTGGCTCCTGCACGCAACTACCACGTTCAGACTCTCGCCTCCGCTCAAAATCCCCCAGGCTACGTCGCCTAACAACACGACTCAGGACGGCGACAGCAGTGGCGAGAAGACAGAATATTCCCACGACGAGGACTCCTATGAAACCTTTCTTGCCTTCTGGTGACGAGGACGTATCTGCTGAAGTAGCGGCATTATCGTAACCAGAACGATTCAAAGAAGGTTGAACCTCTGTTGGAAAAAATTAAAATAGTCGAATGTTGCGTCGGAATCCGGGACATGTCTTGCGAAGGTGGCGTCGACAGTTTTGAACTAGGTCGTTCTGATCGAACATATGCACTGGGTCTTGGTGAACGAAGCGCCGAAGGTCCGTGAGACGAGTGGTCGCGACTTGGAATCGCAGATCGGGTCTCCTCTGATGGTGCTGGAGAGAGTCTGTTGAATGATGACTCCGACGGTTGGTGGGACACAGGGCGAGAATATACCAAGGATGGCGAAAGCGTTGGTGTTCCCGTCAGTGCCTCCTGGAGAGACGGTGCAGAAAGATCGACTGGAGGCACGTTTTCTTCGGCGAAGCGGGCGACTGAAGAATTATACTCGGCTGAGTCTGCGTTCGCTGGTCGGGCGGTGAAAATGCTGAACCTTTGAGAGTCTTCCTTATTGGGTACGCCATCATCATATTGTGGGTTGTCATCAGTGGAAAACATTTGTGTAGCTTTTGTTTGGAAGAGGATGTCATCGGAGCGGACAGAGAAGGCATCTTCGACTAAATCGGGACGGCATTTTAAGGGATCATCCATCCAAAGAAGAACAAGCGGGCCAAATCTCGTTGAGCCCATGTTTTCGTTTTGAAGTCTTAGAAAGTCAATCGTGAGGCCGAGGGTCAACGACATGATCGGCGCCCCATTATGACCATCAATAGTATGGATGTCAATTCGAAGAGTTGAAGCAAATTGATCTTGAATCTCGCACTCGGACAAAGGGCATTGGTACCTTGAACAGTGTGTGAATGCATCGTCCCTGCCAACGTTGATAAGCGTCAAAACAGGAATGGCATCGTGTTCACTTCCTCCCTCGTAAACCCAGAGGCTCAACTCCTCCGGTAGGCTTGTCGTTTGGTTCTGTCGCACACCTGCGGTGCACGGAGTCGCACGAAAACTTGCCAGATCCCAGGGTGACGGCTCGGACGCAAAGTTACCGGAGCGAATGCAATCTACTGCTGAACGCACCAATCCAAATCTTACGCACGTGGGCCGACATGATTTCAACCCGCTTCCAGCTAGCGTCGCGATACACAGAATGGCGTACCCGACAACCCTATATTTCATCGCAATTCTCATCGTGCACGTCAATTTTCAAGTTTAGACTATAGACTCCAATCTTGAATGTAATGAGCTCAGCGGCGTGCGTTCTCGTGTTCAAAAATTTTCAATAGCGTGGGTGGTTGTACGTGTGAAAAAGGATCAAAATCTAAACGAACTCGTTCCGAACCACTGAAGGTCCGTGGGAAAACGTCCGTTCACCCCCAACGGCTCTTCTTAGCCACATGCACGCTGCCACTGTCGTGTCGCGATGACGACGCCGGGCCGTAGTAATTTCCTTTGTTTCATCAACGGCTTGGCGAGTGGATGCTGGACCAAACGACTAACTCCGTGGAGCATCGGCGAACCCAAGTCCCGCTTTGTTCCACTTGTCGCGAGAAGCGGAGGATGAGCTGTTTCCTGATCGACGGCTAGTTTGGGCTAGCTGTCGTAGCTCGGGACTAATTTCACCGCCATCCCTCTCAAAGGAATTCATCAGGACGTGAGCAAAGTCGGCATCCTTTTTAGTAAGCAGAGTATAGGCAGTCCCTTCCCGATATTCTTGTTCATCTTTCGCGAGACGCCCCGCACGTCCAATCCGGTGAACGTGTACATCGAGATTTTTTGCTGGGTCAAAGCTTATTACTGTTGCCACATTTGTATCCAAACCTCGGGCTGCCACGTCTGTCGCAATCAGGGCACTCACTTGGCCCTTGGTGAACGCTCGTAAGGCATCTTGACGATCTGTTGCATGCTTATCGCCATGCAGAGTTGCAAGCTTCAAATTGCTAGGATTGGATTCTCTAATGGCCTCCGCTAAGGCCTCACATTCGACACGAGTCGCTACAAAGACAAGTGTTAAGCCGACGTCGACAAGAATAGGCAACATTTGTTGCAACCACGCCTTTTTTGCTTCGACATTTGGTAGGATCATGACATGCTGTTGAACGTGGTCTGATGCACGACCAGTTTGGCCAATCGCAATGCTGTGGAAGGAGAAAGTTTGTCGCATGTGAGTCTTCGGGAATTTGTGCATTTGTTATTTCATTCAGAACTGAACGTGCGACCAGGAGGTGCACTCAAAGCGCAATTGCAACAATATAACAAAACGATATGGACCTTGAACGCACCGAATAGGATTTTTCAGCCATTGGCGCGCCACGAGTTCTATCTTTCGTCCCAATGTGGCACTTAACAACAACGATTGTCGATCAGGCCGCACTTGATTTAGTATTTCCTTCACTTGCGATTCGAATCCCATATCGAGCATGCGATCACATTCGTCCAACACGACAAACGTGACATTGTGCAACGACAGTCCATTTTTCTTAATGCTCAGTACGTCAAGCAAGCGTCCCGGAGTGGCAACAACGATGTGCGCAGGATTGCGCTTCAAGTCTTGCACGAGTTGGTACCGATTCACTCCACCAGTGATGGCAATTGAAGATTTAGTCATGCTTTTCACCTGCTTGTGCACTTGCTGGGCGATTTCACGAGTTGGGACTAGCACGAGTCCCACGGGGCCTTGCAGTTGATCCGTTGATGGTTGCTGTTGCGTCATATGAATGATCATGGGCCAAACGTAGGCCAAGGTTTTGCCTGACCCCGTCGAGGCCGTGACGAGAGCATCGTGTCCTGCCAAGGCAACGGCCAACGTCTGAGCCTGAACGGGTGTGGGATCGATATAACCACTCAATCGAATGCGCTCTAGCACGTCTCCGAGAAGTGCAGCAATCGACTGAAAGGAAGTGATGGGGTCGAAAGCGATGGGCGTGCACACGACTCCTTCTTGTTGACGCCATGCCTGACCAGCAGGAGTTTCCGTGCGCTCCAAGAAAGCTTTGCTGAAGGAGTTGTATTGTATTTCATCATGACGCAAAACATCAAGTTGAATAGAAACGTTGGTCTGCTTGGACCCAGCCTTGTGGAAAGTGGACGAGAGTGCGTGATGCGCCTGTCGAGCAGCATCTATCTCATCTTCCTCACTTTCAACCCGTCGTTCCTTCCAATGAATAGTTCCTTCATCCTCATTTTCAACATCCAGACGGTCGGGACGAGGCGGAGCATTCGCTTGCGTTGATTGAGGTGTTTCCAAGGATTTCATATAAGCGTCCAACGGATCTTCATCATCATCAGGGGTATCAAGAGCCTTCGGTTTTTGTTCGTCCTCCCCATCACTGTCGTCGTCATCAAACCAACCCATGGGAGAGCTGCGCCTTGAGAGCGCGACTTGTGCAGATTGATTGATAACTAACACACTCACTGGTCATCACCCGCTTCGGAGTTGCGACCAAGTTGGTGTTGCAATCGTTGTCATCTCACGATTCACGATAGGAGGATCATGGGGGCGGTACCAGTAGACATCCCATCAGAAACAGCGGTGTCTCAAGTCTCGCCGATACATGTATGCATACTACATACTGCATACAGGAATCGGGCACTGGCATTATCTGAAACTAACATATCACATGTAGTCGTATGACATGCTACTACATACTACATACTCCAGTACGAGTACTACTTACTATACGTCGTACATAGCATCCTACTCCAAACGATGACCTATTGCCTACTGCGTACTCCGCGTACAGGAATGCTATACCGTAGAACTAGTACTGTCGTTTGTGGTCTTGACTCTTGACGAAAAGAGTTTGGAGTTCGCCTGCGTGTAGTCTGCGTGTGATGAACGGACAACGCGCCGAAGAACTCGCGAACGCAACGACAGGCTGTCACAAGTGTGCGCACGCGAACGTGGAATGCTCATGTTGCATTGGTTTCGTCGTTTCGTCACAGCATCAGCCAGAACATTTTGCATTTTTTCCCCTCAGTCTTTCGCGCTTCACTCCCCGAATAACCCTTGAACACCAATCTTGACTCACTAGTCGAACCCCTTTTGATACGTTCACAATGAAGGGCCCTGTATCCGAACCCAATATGTTTGAGCCCGAGGTCGAAGCAAAGGGAGTAGAAGCGATTCTTGCCGCCTTGACAGAAGACGAAACAAAGTACTTAGCGGACGAGAACATGCCGCTCCGTCATTTTCGTGCTGAAAAGGTGAGTGTGTCGGTACACAGTACACGCATCCTAGCGGGCGAGTCCACGTACAACAGGAACAGTGACTCATACTCATGCTTGGTTAATTACAGGGACATGTCGACGATGCCATTCGAAAAATCAAGGACGCTCTAGCATGGCGTAAAGAATTCGAGGTCGACAAGATTGTGCATTGTTTCGACGAGGACGGCGACCCCGAAATGCGCGCCGTTATTGAAAAGGAAAACGAAACGGGGAAAATTTACTGTCGCGGGTACGACCGGGAAGGTCGCGTTGCCATGTATATGCGGCCACACCATGAAAATACCCATGATGCTATGAATAACATGAGGCATTTGGTGTACCAGCTCGAGCGAGCCATCGCTTGTACAGCGAAGAAATCAGGTGGGTTGGAGAAGATCAACTTGATGATTGATTATGAGCATTTCCGAATTCGCGATTCACCGCCCCTGTCCACGTCGAAATGGACGATTCAAATTCTTCAACATCATTATCCCGAGAGGCTGTTCAAGGCGTACGTGTTAAATCCCGGATTCGTGTTCAGAACATTCTTCACTGTTATTCGCCCCTTTTTGGATCCAGTGACGAAGTCCAAGATTCTCATGGCAAGTGGAAAGGCTGAGAAACAGAAGAAGATAGGCGAGCGCTTCGATTTGGACGTGCTGGAGGAGAGTTCCGGAGGTGAACCTGGTGCTGTGAAAGCCTTCGACTCGAAGGTGTATCTTTCAATGCCTTTTGATGAAGCGTATGCGTAAGGTGAAGACTTGATGGAGTTCCATTGGACAAGTTTTATAGACTACTCTGGACTCTAGAGCAGACTCTAGAGTACTGACGTGCATCTTGCACGTTGTAGTTGTTTCATGAATGTTAGCAAGATATGGCATCTGCTTGAACAAGTCTCTACTGTGCTTCATTCACTTCGAACACAGGTTTGATAGGATGACCCTGTTCATCGCGAACTACTCGCAAACCACCCTTTTGAACCTCATCACCAACATAGATTTCAGGATTGTACCCGACATCACCCACATGAAACCCATCGGCCAACGTCGACAGCGACCCTTCCACCTTGACTAAACTAACTTTATTCTGCACCACATCCATTTCGGAATTCCCAGGTGCCAGCCACAGTTCCAATCCCTTTTCAAACGGACCGCCCATATTCTGAGGTCGCAGTTCGCGTTTTGCGTACTCCAAGATGAGTCGCTTTTGACTAATGACGGCTTCCTGTGCCGTTGGAAGACTGGCACCCTTGAGATTATCAACAATAGTGCACCGCGCAACTTTCCCAACAAACCAAAATAAGGTCTTGTCATTGAGAGGACTGCGAACGTAGACATCCGACACACACGAATTGCCGTCCTTCTGTTGTTCTTTCAAGAGCTCATCGAATGTATTGGCTGCCTGGCGCAGAGGTTTCGTGCCGCTGCCCGAAAAGCCTGATACGGCGCGCACCTTCACGTCAGCAGATGGCTTGGGGGCTGTACCAAAACCAGTACCTCCAAGGGACGCTGGTTTTGTCTTTTTCTTGTTGCTATTGGGTTTCACCGCATACAGCGGCAGCCGTTGGCAGTGTAAGGCAGAAACGGATGACGGGAACATGGAGAAGGACAATGCGCCTCTCCAGCATGATAAAATGATAGCAATTGCAAGATATCGGCTCATACTTTCTTGACTCTTCGAAATGTTGAGTGCGATGTAATGCGATCGATGACGAATGTCGACTGCCTGCTGTGATACGTGATGGGCAGTCGCCACTGGTGGTCAAGAATATGATGCCTTGTTGATAAAGTGGTGGAAAATGAGGTCACGCCCACACATCACTCGAACTAGCAGATATCAGCGGCGAAGCAAAAATGAGCAAATGCAATTCCGCATTCCTATGGTTCACTCACATCCGGCTTTTCATGTGTACTACCGGTAGTACTCAGAACCTGTATTCTACTCTTGGCGCCTGCTACGCTGAGAAATTGATCTTGGCCCCCTTAACTTAGAGTACGTTACAAGCACTCCACAGTCCACAGCTTAATTGAGTGCAGGCTGACGCAGATATGCCACTTATCATCGCCAAACTGAAATACAACCCTTTAAGTAAGACTCAGAGGTAGTCGTGTTGCGTGTTTTGCGTCTCTGCTAGCTAGAAGAAGGAAGCAGTGAGCGAAAGCGCATTACGCAAGATGCTGCTTTTAGATGCATGGTACGAAATGCCTACGAGACATCGTGTCCTGGAAAAATAGCAACAGGTCCTACGATAGACATTACAAAGGCAAACCTGGTTTTTCCCCAAGTGTTGGTAATCGCAATAAGCGGCAGCAGCCATCCTCCATCCTTTCCTGTTTCACCGTCAAGAGATCACTTTGACACGCATTTTACTCCGATCATTGCGAGACCTTTGCGTTCGCCCTCCCTGCATCCACTAGCACGGACCATAAAATTACGAGGAGCTTATCGTCCCCCCAAAAAGTCTGGAACATCAGTTCCCAGCTGTCTTGCGTTAGCCTCTTGCGAGAAACCAGTAGCTAGAACTGTGATGGAAACTTCGTCTTGAATGTCATCATCGACCAGCGCACCGAAAATAACATTGGCATCTTCATGAACATTTTCGTAAATAACCCTAGCAGCTCGATTAACTTCTTGCAGGGACAGATTTCTCGGACCCAAAATATTAAAGACAACGCCGGTAGCGTCCTGCACGGGTTCATCCAGAAGTGGACTCGAAATAGCATTGATGGCAGCGTCCTCGGCACCGGTCTTGCCGACACCAGTTCCAATTCCCATGAGTGCGGTACCGGCGTCCTTCATGACACTTCGGACATCTGCGAAATCGACGTTAATGAGACCAGGCCTGACGATGATTTCGGATATTCCCACCACTCCCTGACGCAAGATGTCATCAGCCACTCGGAAGGCTGCAGTAACAGGAGTATCATCTGGGATGATTTCCAACAACTTATTGTTGGACACCACAATGACGGTATCGACGTGTTGACGAAGTCTCGCAATCGAATCAACTGCCTGTCTCATTCGTCGTCGTCCCTCAAACGCAAACGGCTTGGTAACAATCGCCACCGTGAGAGCACCACTTTCTTTCGCAATTTCTGAAACCACAGGCGCGGCTCCGGACCCGGTCCCTCCGCCCATACCGGAGGTGACAAAGCACAGGTCCGTACCCTGGATCATGGCATAAATGTCGTCACGCGATTCCTCGGCAGCCAGCCGTCCGACTTCGGGATCGCCTCCCGCGCCGAGTCCACGCGTGACGGATGCCCCAATGTTGAGGACGCTGGCGCCAAGCGCCTTGGACCTGCCCAGAGCCTGGGCGTCCGTGTTGATGGCCCAGTACTCGACGCCACCAATTTGTGTTTCCAACATGCGATCGACCTGTATGGGTTTGTTTGTCAAATATTTTGTATTCAATTAGGAGAGAAGTGGTGCTAATCGTGAGGCATGTGCATAGCATGATAACTCTGCTCCATCCATACAGGATGTTTCTAGTCTGTCCACTGCACACATAGGAGTCGTAACTCTTGACAACTTACAGCATTACATCCGCCACCGCCAACACCCAATACTCGAATAACACACGGACTGAGACCACCATCGGGCATGAGAGCTGCCGAGCTAGATCTCAGGTCCTTGACGTTTCGAAAGCCCAAAAAGGTTCCTCTACCATTTTTCAGCTTGTGAGGTTGTCTCGAGGATAACAACGGTTCATCACTATTGTCGGCACTGAATGGCGGACGCTTCACCATGGATAAGAAGGAAGTGCTCTTTCGATACGTTGCTGTTCGCGACCTTGTTCTCGTTGTTGCTGTTGTTGTTATGTAAGCATCTGCTGATAAGCACAGAAGCGCTGCCGACAGGGCCAAGCCGAGCACCTTCATTTTATGGTGATTGTGCTGTTACCCGTTTGTGTAGTTGATGAATTGGATACAGGCGGGACACGCCAGTGAAGGGGTATGTATTATGTATGTGATGCAGGCTATATGGACTGGAACGCTTGGTTTGTGGTAAGTTGCCGATCTAATCGCAGGCCTGTCTGTCAGCAAACGTCGAGTCAGTACCTTGCTAGTTTCTGAGAACTTTCAGGTAGCAAATATATGATAGAGCAGATCTCGTTTAATCTTCTTTTCCAATCGAAATCCGACCTTGCACGATGTGGTGATCGTCCGTGCTGCCGGAGTGTTCCAAATATCAGACTAAAGAATGGTGTAGGTTATAGATCGGCTGAATTGGTCGACGACCGAGGTACGGAGTACAGTATTTACTCGGTTTTCATCAGCGGTGGTGCGGGTGGAGGTGAGATTGAATGACGTGTCGTTTCAAAGGGTGTGCGCGTGACACACAGACACACGTATCCAACCAAGATCTCGGTACTGTATCGACCTTCCAAGCGTCACTTCTTCAAGCATTCATTCAACCTTCAACCTGGAGCGTTCAGATGTGATCCCACGCCCGATATAAAACACTCTGACCATACGTTACATATGACATATATATGCAGATATATCATACTATACTTACACGCCGTGTTGATATCAACGGACGTAAGAGTCGGTATCCATTCACGTATAACTACAGCAATACACTACTTGAATGCTCCAGTAATAGCAGGATCCATCCTCTTGACAGGAGATCTCAAGGAATCGAGATATGATAGGATCGGCTTCTGCTCATGATTGCCTCCAGAACTGATAAAAACGTAACAACAGACGCACCATCGCGACTGTGGCACCGATCCATTCCAATCTAATAACACCTACTAATTGTAGCAGCCAACAGCTGAGCTCACAGTCATCCAAATCTGCACGCAGCCGAATTTTCTCAACCAACAACTCTCACTCAATTCATAACGGTTGCATTGTTCAAGCCTATACACAGCAGAAATCCTCGAACGTCCACAACGTGCATCAACAAAACAAGAACTTCCCACACTATGCAATTCACACTCTTTCAATTCCACATCATTGTGGCCGCGACAACCCTCGTCGCTTTGGCGTCATCCTTGTCACCCTCCGGATGGGGAACGCCGGCGAAAAGTCGCCACCACAGAGTTGTCCATCGCAGCATGACAGAAGCCTCTGCGGCAACTCCTGTAGTGTCAGGACTTCAAATGACGGCATCGGAAGAAGATTCGAAACCAACCACCTTTCGCGAAGCTGAGGTGTTGGGGTTGAGACTCATGCAAGAAGGACAGTTCGAGGAGGCCCTAAAAGGTAAGAAATACGTGGTACTCGACAAATGTATTCGACACCATTACGAAGGGCCTTGACGTCCTCTCCTGAACTCGCTGACTTGGCAATTCTGGTTCATGACATATTTCGTCCTGACCTTGATTCTCATCCTGACTCGATTGCCCTCTTCTCCTCTCCCACTATACTCCAGCATTCAAGGACGGCATGAAACTTTCTGGTTCTCGCCCCGACGTGATTCGGAAACAGCTCGTATCGGGCCCATCGCCGGTCGGTGGTGCCATTGGTGGCTTTGAATCGGGCAACGTGTTGCTCTTGGACGAATTTGAACTCCAAGCCGCCCACTACAACATGGCCTGCGCTCACGCACAATTGGGTTCCGTCGACAATGCCGTGGCCAATTTGAAGCTAGCCTTTGAGAATGGATTCGATAACTTTGCCACCGTTCGGGGTGATCCGGATTTGAAAGCACTGCAGGGCACGCCGGAGTTTGAGGAATTGCTGGAAGAGTACGATCGTGGGAAAGGATTCAATCCATTTGGAATCTTTTCGAAAAAGTAGACAAGGTAACTGATAATAAGAAATATATACATGTACATACCATTATGGGCATATGCCATGGCGTCAACGATTACTGCTATTGAGACGCATGTTATTGTTTGGACGTGGCCTTTTCCGCTTTTTTCCGGTTCCAAGCCTGCTCTAATTCTCGGAACCGGATTCGAAACAGATAGTGATGCAAATCATTATCGCGATCCCACTGATGAACGACTGGCGCCAAGCTGCCATCCCAATTAAACACCTCGTGACTTGTGGTATTATAAATGCCCCATTCCGCAAATGGCCGTGTTCGCATTGCACCCAGGTTGTTGATCACCCCGTATCCTTGGACCCACACGGTCAATCCCAAAATAGCATCGACATTTGCCAATTTGTGAGAATAGTACAAATAGTTATGGAATCCTTGGTCAGACCCCGTCATGCGCACTTCTGTCTCATCCTTTTCATTGATTTCCGCTCGAAGGTACTGCTCCATAGCGACGACTTCACCCATGGTCGACCCGGAACAAATGGTGGGCTTCTCGCGGAGTGCATCCAGGACTTGGTTGCCGTACCCTTGCCTCAACCAGTTGAGATTCTTGGTCGATTTTCCGAGTCGTGTTGCACTCGCATTCTCCCCAAAGAACCACAAGCGTCCCTGCGTCACATTTGGATCCGACTGACGGGGAAGATTGACAAAGGGATTCGTCTGAAAGTAGGAATCGCGAGCATCCAAGATCATGATCCACGAATTCTTGTGATAGTGTTGCAACCAAATCCAATACCATTCGTACCGGAGCGTGGCGACGACACGACCGTCGCGAGGGTCTTGCGCCTTTCGCACGACGCGTGATCCAGTCGCATCTGTATCGATCCAACCATAGACTTGATGCAAACGGCACATTTGAAATATATCAAAGCTCCCTTGTTTCGTGACTTTGCGCGGTGCCGGAGACTTGAAGTCTTCCGCCAAACAATCCATGTCGGAGTGGTAAATGACTAGATTCGGTTGCTGTGTCAAGTATTCCATTACTCCAGGATGTACTAATCGTTCTTCAGCAATAGCAAGGACTATGTCACCGCCAAAACCAGTCGCTCGCAACGTTTCAATGAAATGTAGATAATATGGAATCGAATACCCTTCCGCATAGGCGAAGACCGCATCCACTTCGGGACGGTGGTGTCCATAAGCGGGTAGGACTATCGGAACCGCACCGCGCGGTTCTATGGCGTCGGTGGGTTTGGGGAACGACGTTGGACCCAACACAACCGCATCGTCTGCTGGCACGAAGAGTTTGGCATCCGGATGCAAGTGGGCTTCTTGTAGTTGTACCATCGGCTGCTGTTGCAGTTGCTGCGCTACTGTTGTGATGGTTTGCAGAAGATGAATCAGTGCAACCAAACAACACGAGAGTCGTATTGGCAAAGTCATTACAGCATTACAGAGAGGGTAATAACTAAGAACTGACAACGACAAAAAGTGCAAATCAAACAGGATGGGCAATTTTCGATCATTCTTGCTGATGTGCTAGTGGTACTACTGGTAGTACTACTAGTACAGCTGTAGTGTGAGGACTGTATATTCATGAATGTACAGTACATTGCAGTTTGTGATATATTCATATTTGACGATGATTATTAAATGCAATCGAGCATAGCACAATAGCACGTAGCAGTACCCAGAACTCGTAGCGGTGCTACGGTGCTATCTACTACCAGTACCATTAGGTGCGTATGGCTATTGCAGTACAAGTACCGCTGCACTACAGTATCGAAGTATTGATCGGACGTCAGAATCTTGTCCTTCTGTCCAATAGGCGATACGCGTCACTTCAGCGCGCTGGCCAATCACTAGATGTTTAAGTATAAACCGTCCTTTTCTTAAAGATATATTCATGTATATAGATGAACTCTAAGAGCTCTAAGCGCTACGTGTTGTGCCTACTCGACTTAGTAGGACCGTAGGACACTCGCAGCAAGTACTTACATATATCCTTATGCATAGGAAATGCGCTCGATCATCCCTCACGGCTCACGCCTCACGGCTCACTGCTACTCGTAGATGAAGTCGCCTACTCGTACTCGAGTACCTGGTCTTGCCTCTTGCCTCACAACTCACAACGCCCATTTCTGAAGCAACGCGGACAACAAGCTGAAACACCAAATATCCACGAACCATGTGGAAAAGGCCTATTGTTTCATTGGCGTCGACAGCTGCTGTGAGTTGTCGGCGTTCGGCGTCGTCTCACTCCAGCATGCAGAAGAAGGCTCTGAAGGCGTTGGGGACCAAACCTATGGATCAAATGCAGCATCCACAACAGCAACAGCAACAACAGCAGCAACACCTGAGTCCGACTACCACGTCCTCCACTCCAGAAGATATCAACGGTGATCGTGATAAAGAAGAAATGGTGCAATTTTTGAAGAGCCCCACATACTCTCAAAATGGTTCCTCGGTCCCTGATGAATGGGCACCCCTGGTGTCCACGAATGCTTCGGTTAACACAGAGGAACGAATTTCGCCAATTTCACCGACGCCTCACTTGATTCCTGGCAGCGCTGTTGGTCATCTGCATGAGTTTGCACCTCGCATACTAGTCGCTGGAGTTGGTGGTGGTGGTTCCAACGCCGTCAATCATATGGTCTCCAAGGGATTGCAAGGTACGCAACTCGTTCAACTACCGAAGTGCCGCTTGCCGTCTCGCATCTTCTGCATACTTACCGTCCACTAATGCACATTGTCTCCCTCACTCATACACAAATCCTTATTTGCTCCATGCATGTCGTTGTTCACAAAGGAGTCGATTTCTTGGCCCTCAATACCGATGCACAGCACTTGAGTTCAACACTCACTGATCGAAGGCTCCAGTTGGGTGAGGAGTTGACCGGGGGTCTCGGTTGTGGAGCCAATCCCGACACCGGTCGGTTGGCCGCAGAAGAATGCCGCGACAAGATCTCAGCCGCCTTGGAAAACACCCACATGCTATTCATTACTGCTGGGATGGGCGGCGGCACTGGCACTGGTGCGGCGCCCGTTGTGGCGGAAATCGCCTATCAAATGGGGATTTTGACTGTTGCCGTTGTCACGTTGCCTTTTACTTTTGAAGGCACTCTTCGAAGACGATTGGCGCTAGAAGGGATTCAACAATTGCAAGAGGTGGTGGATACATTGATTGTCATTCCAAATCAAAATTTGTTTGCCCTCGCCACTCCTGAAACCTCGTTTGTGGAGGCCTTTTCAATGGCCGACGATGTATTGCTTGGTGGCGTCAAAAGTATTACCGACCTCATGTCTTCTCCAGGTCTTATCAATTTGGACTTTGCCGATGTTCAATCGGTCATGCACGGCATGGGCAATGCCCTCTTGGGAACTGGCATTGCATCGGGCCCTGACCGGGCCTTGGAGGCCGCACAGCTGGCGTTGGACAATCCCCTTCTGGGAAGCGATTTGGATATATCCACTGCCAAAGGTATGTTGGTCAACATCACTGGCGGGTCGGACATGACACTTTTTGAAGTCGACAAGGCTGCGCAGTATGTGACGCAACGAGTTAGTGATCAGAACGCCACTATCATATTTGGCAGCGCGTACGACCCAGCGCTTCAGGGCTCTATTCGTGTATCAGTGGTGGCGACAGGTATTGACGAAGCTGGGTACATGTTACGTTAATGTCGAGCCGCTAGACTCGGTACTACATGGTTATGTCTTTTCTTTTTCGTCGTCTTATGCTGCAGGCTGTCGACTGCCGGACAATTCTGTTAGGCGTAGGAAGAAAAATGGTGCACTGCATGCCATCGCAATTCTTCTCGGAGAAACCACTGGAAGTTTATACAGTAGTAACTCGAATACAGGACTGTTCTCCCAGTCCGGAGTACCACTCTCCGGTCTCCGAAGTCGGAGTACGTGGTCCTATTGTATTACAACTTTCTTCTCTCGAGCAAAATAACACACGCACTGCTTGCACCGGATGAATGCTGCGTGTGCGTACTAGTTCATGTACTCTCCCGATAGAAGTGGCACAAGTCCCTGGAAAGTATGTTGACGTAGATGATTCCAACAGTTTGACCTTGTACTTATTTGAAACCTGAAGCGTGGAAGTACAGTATTTCGAACGCGGCGTCGTGCGGAAACACCTTTGACTCGAACTTAATTTTATCAATTTCGAAAATACATGAAGCGAATGATTGGTGCGGCTCGAGTGCTAACTTTGCTATTCGATTCGTCAATTCTATTTCATCGAAAAAGTACAATACCTATTTGGCAATTCTTATAGCTAGGCCGTCAATAGGCGGAAATGTAACAGTGACTCGGTGACATACGGATTGTGCACCAAGTTGACTACCACCTAAATATAGAACTATCAATCACGCCGTCGGGATCGGCTAGGGATTCCATTGCATTCAAGAAATCGTCGTCGATATGCGCATCGTTGTCGTCTTCGATCGGATCAAAGTCAAAAATGATCGGATAGTTCAATAACACTTCGATGGCATCCTCGTCAACCATCGTTTCGATCGATCGCTCGCAGTCGACCGGTACACATGATGACTCGAACAAGTCTGGAAGTGCACTCTCCATTCCCATCAATGCGCAAACCAATGAAAAGTCGGCTGACGGGGTTTCATCGCACAACTTTGGCACAACGACGTTCTGCAGCTTTCGTTTCTTTGTGGCCGGCTCTTCGGAGGATGAATCACAAGCAATAATATCGCGAATAGTGCGCTCCTTCTCTGAATCTTTGGAGGAGATGGCAAATCGAAGTGCGTGACCGACCTTTTCCTTTGCTTTCGTCAGTGATACCTCCGCCCATGTCGAATTCTCGGCCTTTGAGAGGAATCTTCCACCGGCAGAGTGGATCGTTTCGACGATAGAGAGGACAATCCGAGAGCGTTCAGCTTTCGATGTTGTTTTGGAATAACTTTCAGAATTATTCTCCACTAGAATCCGGAAGCGACGATTTCCAATGTAGTTGAATGCCTTTCGGCTTCTGTTGCAAAGAACATCGTAGGGGCCCAATTGCAGCGTGATGCTGGAAGTATTATCGCTATTTTCAGAGAAAGGAGTAGACGCAAAAAGGTTGATGCTTGACTGAGTGCTGGGAATTTGCATATTGTCACTTGAGGTATTAAATCGAGAGGACTTGAAGTAGTCAAGTAGTATGGTAGGATCAGGTTCCGAAAGTGGCTTTGTGAGATCTTTTCTTGGATTTTTGGGTCTTCCAAATTCGGCGCGTACTCCTTGTTGTTACAAGTTACAAGCATGTATTGGACATCGCGCGCTGATGATCCTGTCAAGACTCGATCGCAAATTACAAGGGAGCGTTACAGCAAAAACTTAAACATTCGTGCGAAATAAACAGTAAGAAGACTGTACGTTGTATGTAGACTCTGCAAATCCAGCGTAGCTTGTCATAAGTCACAAGTCATAACTACGAGGTACTGTACTGGGGTACCAGTTAAAAATGGCTTTGAGCCCTTAAAAAAAATTGAGCCACTAAATGGTGTAATTTTCACGACCTCTACAAAAAAGGTGCTCAATATCATTCTAATTACCGCTTCACATACGGCAATGACGTTCCTTGCCATGTGCACCTACGTTCCTTTGCAGTGCAAAACAGGCATTTTGGAAGCCGCGGTTTTGCTGAACGCACTGGATGTTGGTACCTTGGAGATTTTGCACATCTCAAAATTTCCACCATTGAGCCAGGCCACCAATTTTATGTAGACATTCCATGCAGTATTTTTTTTAATCATTGCGAGAAATATAGATAGCTGCTTAACTGTAGTTCCCACGCCATGTACTGTACTTCACGTGATGAATTATATTAGGTTTGGCGTGTTACCAAATTGCGACGTAGAATCAGCGTAGCAGTACAAAGAAATTGGATGACGACGATGATGAGATTATGTTGAATGGGGTAAAAAAACTCAACGGACAAATATTGAAAAATATTCAGGTATATATATAAACGAGTAAATTGCTTAGAGCCATTAAACCGAGAACGACGCTTCTAAAGGCATCAATATCTTCATGAATTCTTTGTCCAGTATAGAAATGATTCAACCATGATGAAGCATAAAGCATGATCGACATGTGTGGCACTTGAAGTTGACATGGTGTTTTTTAATGACTCAAAGCCATTTTTAACTGGTACCATACGCTCAGGATCATTGGCTGGAGTGTTACTTATCATGAACTTCAATTCGTCAATCATCATTCTCTTGGCGGAAACCTTTTTTTGATGCAACGAAATGACTCTGTCATTCATTTTGAACGAATGTCTCTGTTCAATCAGCATCTTGCATTGGGCAATGCCCGCCAGCATGATTTTTTGTTGGAGAGATGGTTCTTGCGATATAGTAGGAAGAGCAACAGCTGCTGTCACAGACCCGTGTCCTGATGTTACTGAACTAGAAATACTAGTTGTTGTTGCTTCCTTGTTGTTCTTCTGTTTGATGCTTCTCGCATTTTGTCGTAATGCAGCCCGTCCATTGTTTGTATTGTTTCCTGAAGGAGGAAGTGATGCCATGAGTAACTCTGACCGGTATGGAATCATAACACTGGGGACAATTGGTCCAAGCAAAGCAAATGAGATAAAGCCAGGAAAACTCCAGTCTAGCTATGGGCATGAGATTGCCACCATCGTCAATGTCATACATCGGATCGTGGTCGGGTAAATCCTCGTCATTTTGTTCATCAGAACCAACATTGTCAACCACACGCACTATCAACGACACTAGTATGGCAGCTGACAAAACTGCCAGTATCATCGAAGCTCTCATCAGTTGCGTTATCACAGCATTGTACACTTGCAGGAATTGTCGTTTCAATACTTTGAGAAGAAGCTGACAAAAGAGTTCCTTCCAACTGAGTTTTAGTAGCGTTAGTGACAAGAGAAACATACATTCGTTTTCGGACATACACATAGTAGTCGTCCATACTCATGCCTGATGGTAAGTTGCCAGTTGCAACATATGATTTATAGGGACTTCTCTTGTTCATAACAACTGCCAGTGCTTTTTTTCCATTCTTGATTTGCTCTTGGGCACGAGAAAGCAGGGATCTTCCCTTGATTGGCATAGATTTCTGGGATGACAGTCCGCTGGAGCAAAGGAGACCCAAATTGATTTGGTTGGATTGATTGCCGACCAATATGCTGGTTCCAGAAATACAATGAAGAAATGGTTTAAGAACCAGTGTCTTGTTGTTGCGAGTGTTACCTGTCCGCTGACTCCCTGTCTGCTGCATGATTTCCTCAGTGTCATACATGTGTTCAAATAGCCCAGTGCCCTCGACAAGTTGCTGACTGATACCGACTGAGTCTGAATCGTCAGGATTACCAAAAAACCGTTCAGAAAGTACCTTTTCTTGAGTAATCTTTGTCATCGCAGTCCCATTAGTACGGAAACAGGCGTTTTGAAAAGATACGAAGCTGGCAAAACCTTGAAGCTCTTTTTGGAGACCGGCTCCCCCAAGGAACTTGTTGGCAACTCTGACAACACCAGCAGTGGTCATGAGGAGGTGAATGCACACACAAAATGAGTGAGAAAAAGGTAATGGAGGGAAGAAATATCACCGATTGAAACAGATGATAGAAAGGAGAAAATGAGGCGATCGAGGAAAAAAACAATCAATGGTAGGGGGACGATAGAACAAGGGAAAAATGATTTTTGTTGAAGGCAACGATTCCGTGCTCGGAGGACCACACGTTTACCATTTGACTAACTCGATTGAGAGAATTGTCGTGTTTTACTATATGGACGGTAAAAACAGAAATGAGCAACAAATCTGTTTTTCGTTTTTGTTTTTGTTGAGTGAATTTCCGTATAAGGGAGGGCCTTACAAGTTACAAGCATGTTTAAATTTGGACATCGCGCTGATGATTGATGATCCTGTCAAGACTCGATTGCATTTCACATATCACGTATGTCTCAATAAACAGGGAGTATAGTACAAGTACTCCGTACAATAAATTGATGTTGACACATGACACATGACACATGACACATGACACATGACACATGACACGCAAGAATTATGTCGTACAGAGTACAGATCGTTCTCTGATCTCCAAGTGGTCATAATGAATGAAATGTCCTGCCAACTGCCAACTGCCAACTGCCAACTGCCAACTGCCAACTGCCAACTGCCAACTGCCAACTGCCAACCACAATTTGGCCGTTTTTGCTCAAGATGAACGCCGTTACTTACCGGATTTCCTGATGGTTGCTCTGTCTCTGAAAGTCCATTGAATGAATGCTAACTACTTCTCAGTACTCACTACAGTACTTTACTTGCTAGCGTCGTACTCCTGTTGCGTCAGGTACAGTAGTATGTCACATGCGTAATACTATGCATACCGGTAGTACGGAGTACATGCAACATGGAATCCTATGGATTCCCAGAAGTCGCCTCAGCTGTACTGCACCGTCGTACGATAGTAGAAGTGCTAGTCGAACCACATAGCAATCAACGTTTTAGTCCTCTATGTCACGGTATAGTAGGGTATACTACTAAAAGTACTACGTCTATACTGTGGCAAGTTGGGCAAAAAACGTTGTGACTATGACAATTTAGAGTATCCGAGGAGTCCAACGGAGTCCCGGATGGTTCACTAAGAGCATGCACACCGGTAGCGTTATTTTCTAGCGTCTTTAGAAACTTGATGTGTCTTTAGAAACCTATTTTGGATATTTCGGAAGTGTCCTATGTGGGTCCTATCCCACACCCGTAACGCTATTTTTGGTCAGATTCAAAAACTGGAGCGGACCCGTGCCCATGTTGATTGGTGTCGGTTTTCGTTTTTTGCATCCTTCCCAATTTGACATACGGCGCACGATCGCGCGATCGATGGAAGCGATCAATCGAAGTGATCAAATAGATGAAATGCTGCAATTGAGCTAATCGAATAGGACATTTTTCGACACGCTACAATATGACATTTGATGACCAAACGCTATTCCAAGGTCTACATGTAGACGTTGGAATAGCGTTTGGTCAGAAAATTGCGTCGCAAAAGTTACAATGTAGCGTATCAGGCCCAACCGGTGGTTATAATTTTACGATTTTTCGGTCAGATCTGACCGAAATCAGAAAATAGCACTACCGGTGTGCATGCTCTAAAACTCTGGCCTGCGTGGCAGCTGGGGATGGTGGTGGTGGGTTAGCGAAAAAATGCATTGGCAGATATGTCATCACCGATGCATCCAAATCGATCATTTGCGGAACAAGTGATCGATTTCCATCAGGAAACAAGTTGTTTGCCCTCGACCGCGCGGCGGTTGATTGTCCTGGGGCCGTTAGACTGCTGGGGATATGACGTAAAAGGAACTGCACTGGAGGTATCAATAGTATAGTAGTGTATACTCGTCTACTGGTGCATTGGCTTAAAGTCTTATCTGCAACAATCCGCAGGCCTGCTGGATTTCTACGATATGAACATAACGAAGACGTCTTCAAAATTTTTGTGGAAGGTGCATGCCGAGTATGATAGACCTAAATGGCATACATCCTATGATAGCCAAACAGGTGCATTCACCGTTGCGCACTCAATTATCCTACTCCTTTTTGAATTTGCTTTGTGCGTGCGTGTGTGTGTGCGTGCGTGTGTGCGTGTCTGTGTTACGGAGTATGACCACTCTGGGGTACTGTTGCACTGTTACGTGGATCACATGTACTACAGGTCTACAGTACATAAATCGACGGTAATTAGTCTGAAACGACAGTGTGTTACGTTACTGAACTACAATACTGTACGAATTCAAAGTTACTGGATGGAATACTCATTGAATTTGCTGTGAACAGGTTGCTTGACAAATGCTACTGTAAAAAACCGTGCGATGAACTGCAATACTGGGGCATGATAAGTACCTGGTACTGTACTTCATGAAGTTTCCTACGTTGGTAGTACCATGGTACTGCATACTGTAGGGGAAAAAGCAGTGGTACGGAGTACGACCAGTTTGGGGTTTGGGGTACTGTACGTCCAGTTTCCTGTAGTACACACTCCGATCAAATGTGAGGTACAATACCCACTCTACTAGCTAGGTCTATATTTAAGCATGCATATATTTTATGTTGATTTATGTTCTGTGGTATGTTTCGACGCGCCGAGCGAAGAACATTCTCATACAACTGCTGTATCCCGTATAGTGCTCCAGTGATCCAAGGAGTGTATGTATCGAGTACCATATGTTAATAATATGTTACACATGGTGCGGAGTGAGTAGAATAACAGTATGAACTACCAGTATACTGGCCTACCTGCCCACACTATGTACAGTATCAGCCACACGATGTGAATAGGTGTACTGTACCGTCGCTTGTTTGGTACAGTACCTTGTACTTGCGACAAGTGCAACCGTTATCATATACGAATCCATTCATGTATGACGGTATGATCATTCATGTGGGAGTTCTTCTACTACCGGCAGTAATATAACCTTGCATTCTGCAACGACTTTTCAGACGGTCAGTTCTGTACTCCAACTCCCTAACAGAGCTGCGAACAATTTTGCTCAGCATCACCTGTCTACGGCTATGTATACATCATGCGGCGGTTGCCAAATATAAATCTCCAATCACGAGGACAGATCGCCAACTGTGGCGCAACTCAGCATCGAAAGTACGGACGTCGTCGAGTACCCCACAAACTGTTCATCATGGTGATTGCTGCCGTTGCACTGTCGTCAAACACGGCCAAAGCCAAGCAAACCGAGGCCTTTGCCCAGATGCAGGCATCTGTATCAAAGTACGCCAGAGCCAATGATCGTAGGATGGTCTTAAGATCGATGCGCGATGTGAAATACCTCAAGTGCGTTCCTCTCGAGAACCCAGCCCAGCCTTCTCGTGAGAATTTGAGATCGTACGAAGAAGAGCTTGTCATGGAGGAGAGCATCATCTTGAATGGGGTGCCATTCCATGGCTCTCAGCATTTCTTGACGACGCTGAAGGAGCTTTGCTCCAAGCTATGTGAGCAAGAAGGAGTTTGGCAAAACTCCGACGACCTCTATGACGAGCTGGTGACTCGCATGGCTAGATCGACATCGTCGGCTGACTCGTTTTTCAAACTCAATTCTTTGGTTGGATCACCTGACCTAATGCTCCTGCCAACGACGCAAAAACAATTGTTCCCCATCAAATTGAATATCTACGTTTCGGCTGGAGAAATTCATACAAATCTCAGCACAACTAATGCCTTCGGCTTGTTCCGCAAAACGGATGTCAAGCCGGCTGATCTCATGGGCGGGCCGGTCAGTAGTCGGCCTTGGATTGTGCTTCACGCAACCGTGGATGAGCGCGCTAATATTAGCAGCAACAAAACTGTGCGCCATGCCCGTGTGCTCCTCCCAGAATCCTTGTACTAGTACGCTGTTCTGGAGTCGGACGAGAAGAACACCACGCAAAGGTTCTGCAGTACACGATCGGCACCTTCAGAGTATCGCAATTCGACCATTTCATGTAAAGTAGAGAGACTCCTTTTTAACTATTGCTTGCTCATCGACTTCTGGGGGCGTCCACCGCTTTCCGGCTGGATGAAAGTGGCCCGGTACTAGATTACTGGCGTATCATAGAGAAGCACGGAGAGAAATGCCGAGTGAGATTCTCGCTACCTGGTACCGCTTACCGTCGGACTGGTACTGTGGACGGTGGAACTGGGTTGACAAAAGCAACTTTTTCTTGGTTCCATTTGCGATGTCTACTACTGTAGCTTATTAGATTTAAGATTCAACTGATACATCGAGTTTGCAACTCATGCGTCACAGCATGAAGGAAATTCACCAACGAGAATGCTTCAATTAGTAATGTCTTCAACTTATTTTTCCGTTCGATCGATTCCATGTTTCTTCTGTTACAGATTTCGGTTACGGGGGATGTCGAATTTCTGTTTCATTTCCTTCATTAATACGCTCACAAAACGCAAAAAGATATCTTCGTAAAGCCTTCTCCCCATCTTGCCAACGCCATGCAGCGCTCCGCCATCTTCCTTGCAATCATCGTCCTTGCATGTGCTCCCACGGCGACTTCTGAGTTTCACTTATATGACGACGATGTCCCCAACAATCTTCCAAAGCTGAGCCAAGAGAGACACAGCTCGTCCATTCACATCATTCTCGATGGTGTCAACACACCGCTCAGTGTCGAGCATCTCCAAGCTGTCAACGAGGCTTTCAAGGAGTCCTACAACGAGATCTATGGCCAAGAGGGATTCCAAATGGATTCTGTCGACGTCATCGAACAGCAGGTTCATAACCCCGAGCGCAAGTTTCTGAGAGCAACCAAGAAACCTAAGCTCGGATTTGAACCGGAGAGTTACCTGACACTCGTTACCAATCTCAAAGGTACCGCGGGCATGAACCTTGGTGTTTTTGGCGACCGTGACTATCGCACTCTGATGCAGCGTAACTGGGAACGCAAGGCTTGCCAAATCATTTTGACAGGAGAGTACAGCCCGGCCGAACTTCGAATGTGCTTCATGACCCGCCCTAGCCGCCGCGCTCAAATGTCCGAGCAGAAAGCTATTGCCCACCTCGAAGCCATCATGGCATAAGATTTATACTCTTGATTTGCCTCCAACAAAAGGAAGACACTTACAGAGTTTCGATGATAGCCTTCCGATGAAAGATATAACTAGTTTTCTTGCATCAAGCCGCTTAGGTATCATCTTCTTGCCAGCACTTCCTCAATGAAATCTCGTATCAAGAGCGTGAGCGTCGGGGACGCATAGCGACATGTTGCCCAAAACACTCGCGCTGGCCACCGCTACAGCGTCGAAGTGTATCGGGGATCCTCACTCACTCCCCAAGTGATTCATTCGTTCGTTTAAACAAGCCGCTGATAGGTGTGACAAAATGCGGCGGCCCTTCTCGCGCGTGTCTTTGAAAACTGAGAGTGTGACTGCAATAGTGCTGCAGCAGTTTCCATCGCAACTGTTGGTCTCAAAGCACTTAACAGCTCGAATGCCGACCAGCGGTATTCCTCAGGCGTCTTGAGATGCTCTCATCTATGGGCGCCGGCTCTACTATCGATTGAGAGACAGTAGACTCTGAGGGAGGAGTGAGCCGACTCAGCGACGAGATGAATGCATGACGATTGTTTCTGTCATCAGTTATGACTTGACATCATCGTTTTGTCGAAGATCTAAGTCGTATTGCTCCAACTGCCTACTGGTACCGTACTATGATCCGTAGTACTGGAGTATGTATGTTATACAAGGAGTAGACCTATCGTGTATCAAGATCTGTGTATTTCTGGAATCTTGAAGTATCAAACATTCAGCCTCCTATCAACCATCAACCACATCACCGGCGGTATGTACGTCGCTACTTTTCGAAGTACTCGGAGTACCGGGAGTTCTTTTGTTGCTTTTGCTTCGCTGGTGAAAGATGTCTGTTCTTCATTTGTTTTGTGTGCCTGACGGCGATATAACTTGTTGTACAGTAGAGTTGCAATTTCTGAGCCGGGGGACGCAACATGAGGATTGGAAAGCTCTCCTTGTCTTTCGTGTTCATCTGGGTCATCGACTGGCAGTTTGTGCAGTCCTTCACTTTTCCCCGCTTGGCCCACGTAACCCACCATCCGTTTGCATCCGGACCCCATTTTATGGTGATTGAGAAGGACAGTATTGACGATCTCGATGAACTTCAGAAGATTGTCAAAGAGGCAGCAGCACTGAGCTATCAGGCAGATAACCGAGTCGAGGAGCTGCAGAAGCGAATCGATTTTCTTGAACAACAAATTGAGAAGAAGGAATCTGAGCTCAAGGAAGGCTCAGACTCATGGTTCCAGGAAAAGACCTCGTTGGTAGCCAGAGTCGCAGAACTCGCCAACATGTTGAACGCTAAAAACAAAACCGGAGAGGAATTAATCAACGGGGAATCATCGCAGAAAGTCGGGGAGTTGGAGAACGAGGTTGAAATGTTGAAGCAAGTTCTGGACGAGACGCAAAAAGCCTTGGAGGAATCGAGGCAGATTGCTGAAGAAATGCGGTCTCGTCTCATGGAAGGTGAAGACGTGTTGGAGTACGAGCAAATGCGCTTTGAAAAAGAGAAACGAGAGATGGAGCAGCGCATCGAGGAGGAAAGATCAAAGATGAATCAGATTGCTCGGGATTTCCAATTGGAGCAGAAAAGCTTTGGAGAAGAACGAGACGGGCTCATGAAAAGGATAGATGATGCACTGGCAAAGCTTAGCGAGACTGAAAAGAAAATGTCTGCAGAGAAGCGTCAGTACGAGCAAGAAGCTACAAACCTAAGGAGCACCATAAGGGGTCTCAAAGACAACCTCACTGAGACACAAACTCGGTTGGCTGATGAGACGCGGCGGTTTTCCGAAGAACGAGCTGAATTGAACCAACAAATTAGTCAACAGAAAGCCAAGTTGCAAGAGGCGGAGATAAGGCTCAGAGATGTTGAACAAGAGTTTCGAGATACAACCAAGGAACTTGAAAACCAGATCTCGACCGAAAGAGATCGAGTTCAGAAACTGACGAAGAACCTTGAGAAGGAAACTCAGCGTTTCCTGTCCGAAAAGACTGAGCTTCAGCTTCAGCTCTCTGCAGAGAGAAACAAACTTGCTGAAGTCGAGACTGCATTGAAAGCTGAGACGAAACGATTTGAGAGGGAGAAAGCATCGCTGGAAGAGCAAGTCGCCGAGGGCGAACGAATCCGAAAACTTAAGGCGCGACAAATGAACGAACGGTACTCTGCGATTCGGTCGGAACTGACCGAGCGACTGGAAGCAACCAAACGTGACGCTCGACGCGAGGAAATGCGTTTAACAAAGAAGTATGAAGGTTTATTGCAAGAGGTTAACGAGAACGTGCAGAACCTTCAACGCAGCTTGAGTGATGCAGAAGCCAGATGCGAGACGGTGACAGTTCAACTGAACCAAGTGACAGCCGAAAAGGAACGCATTCTTCTCGAGAAAGATCGAAGTGACCGACAGTTTCTGCAAACGATTTCAGCGCGGAATATGGAGCTGACCAGTCTGAAGCAGGATGTCGAAAGCTTGAACGGGGAAATCCAAGAGAAGGACGAAATCATAAACCGTTACGAGACGAGTTATCGTCAAATGATCAAGCTGTCCTTCCAGCTGACTAGCCAACGACTGAAGAAGGCCCCCTCGAGGCTGGCCAACATCGTGCGCCGACTGAAAAGGGAGAAAGATGATGCTGACCTGTGAATAGAACGTCGACCATCTGATCATTTCGACGTTCTCGGAAGACGTTCATAATTATAATTGTTACTGAGTACTGGAGTATCGCAATGTAGTAGCACATAGACCTACCAGGAGAGATATTGCAGCACCTTTAAAGTTGAGCGTACCCCAGCAGGCACTGTTCCAGGAAAGCAAGAAATGTATAAACCAATCTTACTAAGTTAACATGGTAGTAAGCATCGAACACCAGCTATGCCGAAGGTGATCGGTACTGCACAAGCTCTCGAATTGTATTTTCGCTTGTCGGAGCAAAGAAGATAAGACCATCCACAAAGTTGTCGTCGACATCGATGTCCTTGCATGGTGGGAAGTCTGAGAAACTACTTCTGTGATCAGAAACGGAGCCTGCCATTGTTCCGCAGGTTGATAGATCAGTAGTGTCGCTTGAAATGCTCGCACCGAACTTGCCCTTGATGTAATCAGCCTTGAGCTTGCGATTCTTAAACTTGTGTTCATCGGGAACCTTTTCATCAGCTAGCCTCTGGAAAACCTTACGTCTTTCCTTTCCTGGAATCTTTTCTGATTTCTTCGTTGATCGGCTATGAGGAAAGTCAACTTGGAGTTCGTCTGATCGTTGTTTTGAAAAGCCTGGTTTTGGGAGGTCGACCTGTGAAGAACGAGAGAGTTTGTGATGTTTACCTTCAGATGATCTCTGAAGCGGCGTCGGTGAGGCTGATTGCTCACTCTGATTCGATTTTGGAGGTCTCTCGTTATTTGGTAGCCTCGAACGAGGTGGAGAAAGTGACTTTTCAATGGCCTTTCCTTTTCGAGCAAATCGTGATCCAAGTTTTGCCGTGAACCCGGATCGCACTTTAAGGAGTTGATCGATCGAAGCTTCGCTAACCCTCCGCTCCTGGCGTGTATAATCATCGTTCGCAGCAGGCGCGAGGTTGTTCAATGATGACATGGCATAATCGTTTATGAAAACGACGCTCGCTCTCTTGTTGCTCGGTGGACTGTCTACCGCTTGCTGTGACGAGTGTGAACTGTTGAAGTACTGCATTTTCTGGGTTATTGATGATGGAATCAATGAAGGAGAGTTGGTTGTCATCGGTTTGTCATCAATCAGCAATCACCGTTTCATTGAGACTATTAATGCGACATCCGCATTTCGGACACACACCTTCGACCTTTGCCTGCGAAGCAAGCCCACGTGTTCTCTCGAGTCCCTAATGCTCTCACTCGATCCACGTTCATAAAGTCCGATATACCCGTGTATGTACAACAAAATCGTATAAATCTGGAAGAACCAGAAACCAGGCATCGGACGGTAGACATGGTCATCCAAACGACGAAATACCCCGAATAGGGCAACTGAGCAAAAAAGGTTTTAGGTTACTTATGTACAAGTAGTATGCCTGAGAATATGAGTACCAGGAACCAGGTACAATCCTTTGCTTCCCCCCGGTAGACACGACATCTGTCGGATTACACATGAGATACGCCGTTTGCAAATATCAAGTCCCTTTTTACTTTCAAGACTAGATCCGATGCTCGCCACTTAAACAGACCACAACCCCAAGCGACTCTCTCGTCCTGACGTAACTCAAGTGGACGAAAACTGCGACCCTTCGTCATGTTCCATCATATTTTCCGATATAACAAAGTCGCATCCGGACTTGGGCCTGATCCGGAAATGAATTAGTCACGACGACCTACAAGTATCTCGCATCCTGTCAGGAGCGTTATCTATGTTTTATACGACGAACATGGTAGAAATTCTCGAGTCGTCAGATGGGACATGCTGTCTTCGAAACAGATACTGTCGAAAGCGAAAAACATTGTAATCCTGTCACCAGCTCAGCCCTGCCGTCTAAAGATATACTCCGTACTGGTACCTGGTACTCCACTCAGCTTGATCCAAATCGCGTTCAGTATATAACATATAGTCGAAAGAGTCATCCTACTCGTTGGATGTACTCTTACATCTCTAGGTAGGAATACTGCGATTTGAGGTAAATTTGGTGTTCTTATGATCCACTGAGTTCCATTCATGTCGCGTCGCAGCCTCGGCTGAAGAATGAACAACAAGGTCCGTGTGTTCAGGATAAGGGCAGCTACATGTATCTATTGCATACCCATTTCCTCCAGCATCCAGTTCAAGTACAAGTACTCGAGTGCTCCGTTAACTACGGAGTCCGTCTTGAATCGGGACATTGTGATGCCTGATGCTGTACTAATTGGGAGAGGATATCATACAACCGAACGATGCATTGCATCATACTCGGAAGTGGATTGCAAAGCTGACGACCATCATTCACGATAAGACGTAGGAAAGTAGTTATTCGATGGTGTAGAGTTAGGAGACGAAACTCTCATTGTAAGACAAACTAGTCGCGGTGGACGGGATTCGTTGAATATCTACGATAAAACTCGAGAGGAATTGCACCTGTATAAGGTGCTTCCGGATCCCAGTAACTACTGTCAGAACCTGGCATGGCATATTCTGCGCTTCAAGTCGTAGCTCCTGTTGCAGCGTTGCCTTCATTGGTGCGCTTGAATGCCACAAAAACATTTTTCTCGTCTTGTTCTTTCGTGATGTCCACCTGGACATGCGAATAATCCTTGAGGTGTTCACTCCACTCCACTGCACTAGAACGCCGATGACGAAGCATGCATCTCCCCTAGAGCTTACTTCTGTTTTCTCTCTTGCTAAACATTTCCAACTGCATTGATGCCTCCAAAACTTCACCTCCGTTAAATCGCTCATCCAGTTGCACCAGCTCTGCCCGACAAACTCGTTGCATACGTGCTTGCCGTTGGCCACGGATAAGGTTCACGAAGACATGTCCCGTCCTATCTCCCATGGGAAGGTTGAGCAGCCTTTCGTCCACTTCTCTGGCCATGTAGTTAGCTAGGCTGTTGACGTGAAACGGCTCTTCTGTGTTTGTGCCTGGCACTACCTGCGAGCAAATGTTCCAGTCAAGTGCAGTCTTTGCGTCTATCTTCTTTCCCAACAAGAGCAATTCGTTCGCCTTCGACAGACCCATAGATTCAATGAACGTTGCCGATGAGCACAGCTCCGGGACTAGAAAGGAGCACCGAAACGGTGTTAGAATGCAAACACGTTTTCTGATGTCACTTGTACATACACACGTCAATCTCACCTAATGCCAATCTAGTGAAAGGAGCCCATAGCGTTGCTGTTTCTGTGCAATAACAAAGGTCACAATGAAGCAGCAGTGTAACACCGATTCCAACTGCAGGGCCATTGACGGCCGCGCAAAGGATCTTGGGAAACGTAATGATTGACATCATGAATCTACCAGGAGGAATACTCAGAGTATCACGGTCAGTTCCATCATCATTGAGCATGGAGGTACCCTTAAGATCCGCGCCACTCGAGAAGTATGAACCGGTTCCAGTCATGACCAAAACTGCCAAGGAGGAGTCGGCGGCAACCTCTGCCATGACGTCGATGAGATCCAAGTACAAATCGTCCGAAAAGGCATTCTTCACAGCTGGACGATTCAAGGCGACAATGAGAATAGATCCCCTCGAGCCATGGCGACATACACTGATGTTTCCTCGACCATATCGTGTTGGTGATGAGGAGTTCGAGCGCAACATGCCTTCCGGTAGGAGTGTGGATATACGTTGTGACGTTCGTGTATTTCGCTCGGTCAGCGGTTGATGACAATTTGCATCATTGCACCATAAAACTGCAATTTACCGCGTTGCTACATTTGTACTCGTATACTGTTATGCGATATTGGTCTGATGACGATAAAATGTGCGATCGATCAATCGGTACTCTCTAGTACAGTAGTCTTACGCGAGTACTCCGAGTTGCGAGTTTCGAGTAATATTAGAGAGGTCCGGGCTACTGTAATTTACAGTGTGAAAGCCTTAACCTTACGAAGATATAGTTTTTTCTGCAACGTAATTTACACTGTAAAATAGATGTCCGGGTAAACTTGTTTTACAAACAAAAAAACAAAACGAAGATTCCTAGGAGTCATTTATGAATTCAAAGTAAGATTCCATCCATCTATGGTAGGATCGGAGGATGCGCCGATTTGAGACCTTCCATCAAATCACTTATCGCGCGACAAGAACGTCAACATGTCGACTCGCCGATGGACATCGTTTCTGGAGCGCCATCGGTGTCTCGTTTGGCAACAGCATGCTATTATGCTCATGGACGAGATTCTTGATGACAGTAGCAGCTCCTCCTCGTCGTCGTCGTCAAACTCGTCAGACTCTAGCATGAACACGAGCAGCGACAGCAGCAGCAGCGATGAAGATGAGGAAATGCTTCTTGACGAATTCCATGTTGCTTTATTCAACTCAAACGTGATTGCACGTCAACTGGACCAAACCATTGCCCATGAAGGAATCAATTGGCGCACAAACCACACTGGTTTGAGCATTCAAGACTTGAGTGTCGATGATGCTTTATCATCGTTTCGATTTCGAAAGGAGCATCTGCAAGAAGTTTCAGAGAAGCTCTGGCCTCGGCTTTCTATTTATCTTAATGGAGTGAAAGGTAAAATTGTGTTTGGCGATGGCCGCTACTCTGCACCCTATGAAACGCTTTTCCTCTTGGTTCTTTACAGATTGGCAAGACCAAAGCGAATTCGTCGGGACATGGAAGAATTCTTCGGTTTTCGACGGTCTAAAATCTCTGCTGGCATCAAAGCCATGGCCAGTGCAATGCACACACTTGCTTTGAAATACCTTGATGACCCTTCAATTTTCCTTGACCGCATGCCAAGATATGCGGAAATAATCAATGAGAAGTGCGGACTTGTCAACACTGTATGGGGATTTATTGACGGCACCTTGAGAAAGACGTGTCGACCAACGTACTTTCAAAAGCTTATGTACAGTGGTCACAAACGAGCTCACGGCATGAAATTTCAGTCCGTTGTCACCCCAGATGGGCTATTTGCTTGCATGTTTGGTGCTGTCAATGGCAACAGACATGATTCTCATATGTTGAATGAATCTTTGTTGCTACCGAGACTTCAAGCTTTGATGCCTGCTGGAAGATACCGTGTACACGATGGCAATGGCGACAACAATGATGACCCTGTCTATTCTTTGTATGCAGATCCTGCCTATCCGCAGTCGGCGTATGTGTTTGGGGATTTCGAAATCCTGCTCAAGGATCCCGCGAAGCTCTGTGGAACTCCAACATGTCGAGTGTTCGCGAGTCTGTTGAGTGGGGATTTTCCCACATCAACAAATACTGGGCATTCCTCAACTTTCATGCTGCCTTGAAGGTTTTTCAAAGTCCAGTTGCGAAGTACTATATCGTTGCAACGTTTCTGTGCAATCTACGAACTTGTTACTATGGAAATCAGACGATGAGTTTTTTTGAATGCGCAAGTGACAGCCTGACAATTGATGAGTATTTGGCGCTTATCGATTAACTTCCTCTCGTAGCAACTACTAGTAGAGCAGATAGTATGAATACAATACTACCAGTATGTACTAGCGTAGTCATAGAACAAGAATAGTCGTTCTCAAAATACATGTCGTTCTAGACGTAAGCAAACCACTAGCTTGTAGCTACTCCCCATTGTTGTTTCCCATCCTTTCACTTTTCTTTGTTGGCGTCCTGAGTTGTTTGAAAGAACTGAAACATTGCAGTTTGAAGCTGAAGCTGCTGCTCCTGTAATTTGAACGTACGCGCCCTTTCTTCTTCCTGCAACTTGAATGCTCGTTCCTTTTCTGCCGCCTTCATCTCAAGTTGCCTTGCCTTCAAGGCTAGTTTTTCTCTTCGAATTGCATCCTTGGCCTGACCCCGTGCCTCCATACGCATTCCCAAGGCATCATTCATTGCCATCATGTTCTTACCATTAGTAGGCGACACCAAATTGCTCGCATCACCTGTGCTACTAATGGACGCAGATGATCTCTTGTTTCTTGCTTTGAGGTTGCGAAGATCCTTTGTCGACATTTCACCCATTGCAGCCCGTCGAAGGGTTTCAGCATTCTCCTTGTCTAAGGCTTTGTCTGCCGCTTGTTCCGCGTTGACGCTCGCTGTGTTGTTGGTGATTGCCGTGTGCATATCAAGTAGCTCTTCAAGGTCCAACTGGAGCTGGAGCTGTGCTGGTGAAGGGTTTTGATTGTCACATCCCGAATCACGCGGAATGCGATGCTCAAGCCTCTTCATGAAGGTCATTAGTTCCTGAAACCGAGCCTTCAATTGGCGCCCGTTGCATCCTGCATCACCAAAAATCAAGTTCCCATTTGGATCGACCGCCTTACTCAGGTAGAAGGCGGTGCTATCCCAAGCTTTCTTGTTTTGACCATGAGCTGCCTCAAATGGTTTGTCCACCAAAAGATGGCGGACGAACATGATGTCCATCCAGTTGTTTCCGTCTGCCAAGAATGGAGTCACCTTAGTGGGTAGCCCTTCCTTGACGATGGTGACGGTGACGGTGCTCATCCACCTGAGACGACGAGCACCTGTCAAAGACCTTGCTTTTTCGATGGGTCTTGAACAGAGGAAATCGTCGTTTCTTCCATTGCATCACCCGAATCAAGGACGTTTGATGACCTACAATGCATTGTGGTTGTTCAGTAACAACCACATTGCAATTGCAATCATCATTGGCATCAGCATCAGACGACATGGAATTTTTGTGTGTGCGCGCCGGAATCGACGAGAATTTAGATTCTGATTTCTTTCAAAGCTCAAAGCGCGCCGCCAAATGATTAGTTCGAATGCTTGAGCGCGCCGCCACATGATTAGTTCGAATGCTTTAACGTAAACTTGTGTCTAACTACCACAGTCAACGTTGGTCAACGTAAATCTGATGCAACGTGGAACTAAGAACAGAATAAATTGAACACGTGGAACGGAATTCTGGTGATGTGAATTTGTTTGCAAATGTGCTCTTCAAATGTACGATAAGTCCTGAAATAACGAAAGTTTGACAGCGAGTCCCGTTTCACTTTGAACAGACCATTGGGCTCAGATCCGGTACTGGGGTGAAATAGGGAAAATTTGTGTCGTATTTACACTAGCCCGGACCTCTCTATTAGCGAAATGTCATAGGCGTACCGGAGTACAATTGATTGACTGCAGAACTGACGGACTTGTGGACGAGGATGAGAACCTGACGACCAACCAGCCTTTATGAGAGAAGGAGTCTTGAAGGAGCAAACCATATCGGACATAGACCCAGCCACCCTCCCTAAATTCAGTTTAATCGACTGAACTAAGGGAGGTTCTGTGAAAATAGCGTTCCTTTAGGACTTCTTACCATTCTCGAAACAAACGTCTCCACAGTCTTCTATTCTTGACATCATGGGTTTGTGATTAGAAGATGCATCATTTTGAAATGGCAGATGTTGAGATATGATGTTCAGAACTTGAGCTGTGAACTAAGATTTTTTTGGGTAAATGATTTTTTTATTCGGTTTCTATGAAGCATTCACTAATCATTCTTGCCTCCTCTCATCAATTCTAGCAAACCATTCCTTTAAACGTCACGATGCGCATTATCAGGGTATTTATCAACATCATCAGCAGTGTTATTGTTTAACTCATCCATTCATCTGAACTGACTTTTATTAGTACTAGTACCCCTCTGATCAAACAGTTTTCTTAGTCCCCTGCCAGAGTCCTTTTTCTGTGGCAACAGAAACATTTTAGGAGGTCCAAATTGAATGTTGGGGCTGATTTCTTTCTTTTTAATAGATTTTTCAAAGTAGTACAAAAATTACTATATTAGAATGTCACTTCTTACTACATAGTACAAATGCCTTTGACATTTACAATTTAGTCCCTCTCAATTGTCCACCTTTAGAGGAATATAATCCATGTTGTGTGCATTTTGTTACTAAAACAGCACCCATGGAAAAGCTCACAATTTAGTCCTTTTGACAGTTAAAATTTAATCTCTTTGGTTTGTCCACATTTAAATTAGCACCCATTTTGTTTGCATTCTTTATAAACACCCATTTTTTCCAATATTGACTCCTGCCGTTGTCACTTCACACTTGAGCAATATCTCTTTCCCCGTGACTTACAAGTAGAGACACACCATTCATCACCGTGCTGACAGATGTTTTGTCATCTTTTCCTTTCCAATTTTGTCAATCCTGGGTTCTTTTGTTCACAAAGAGATTAAATTGTAAGCGTCAATGGTATTCATACTAAACAGTAGACAAATGCGACATAATAATATAATTGAGTAACTTTTAGTTGTAGTAGTAGAGTACATGTACAACTGTAATTAGTAATGATAAAAAATCATCTAAATATGTATATGTATATGCACTGAAATTGTAATTTCCCCCTGTAAGGGAACATCGTACTCAGTACCCAGTGTACATTAGAGGGCGGTACTAGGTACTACAGTAGCTAGTAGAGTACAAGGTACTCCCAAGTACTGGGAGTACAAGGTACCGGTAGAGCAAGCGGTATTCTTGTACCACCCCGACGTTTGGTACAAGTACCTGAGATGGTGCTAGTATCATCGAGTTTCTTATATGATACGACGACACTGTCTAACTTCGTCGTTTCGATGTCTTGCTGTACACTGTACAGGGATTGTAGCTGTACCAGGTACTGTACACTGTACATATCGCTGATCCCGCGACTAAGGAAGATATTTTAAGCCACCCCGACATGGCGTTTTGTTGCGGCCGTTTGGCCATCGCTAAAGGAATTCTGGGGATGGTTGAGAAGGTTCGACTCCCAACGTAAAGAGTATCACGAAAAAGCAAGAAAACATCACAAGTGTCGGGTTCGGTAAAGGTTGCCATGTTATGCATTGTGTATTTGTAACTGCGAGTTCCTGCTGTCAGGACAGTCAGGACTGAGATATATGCATACCTGGAAGTATCCTTTGTGGAGGGACTGTCAACCTTGGTACGGCCACCCGTCAGGGCCGTTTGGCCTAGCTATGCATAAATTATGGCTTATAATATCGTCGCACAACACACCGGGAGCGATCCACTTATTTACTCGTGTAGACATATTACTGTTCCGGATAGCTCCACACCAAGTTACTTCTCGCTCCTTGCTTGTGGACCACTAACAACACCCGTGATGAAGAGACTCCACCGCAATACCAGCTGCATCGTTCTGATCCTCGTGTGGGCCATTGCGTCATCCACAGCTCAAACCACAACCCCGCTTGTCATTCGTTCCTTTGACCGAATGCTCCTCCTCGAGGTCGAAGACCTCTCTGCCAGCGTCAGCATCGGTGATCTCAACGGCGACAGGTTCCCCGATATCGTTGTTGCCAATGGACGCCACACAGCCATGTTCAGTCGCATCCTCCTAAATGATGGAAAGGGAAATTTTATTGCTTCAAATCTCGGTGATGCCCCCGATCATTCCTACTCCGCGGCCCTCGCCGATATCGACCGCGACGGTCGTCTCGACGTCGTCGTCAGCAACGAAAGACAAGAGACTAAATGGGTTTACAGAAATAAAGGCAGGGCCCGTTTCAACAAGACGGGAACCTTCGGTAGCCCGGATTGGGCCACCCACTACGTCACCCTTGCCGACCTCAATGGCGACACCTTCCCTGACATCGCCGTTGCCAATCGCCACATGCAGAGCTACATTTGCTGGAACAACCGACTAGGCGCCTTCCCCAACTGCAATCCCCTTCGTACCGAATCTGCCACCATCATCATCGCTGCCGACTTTGATAGGGATGGCGCAATCGACCTCTTCGTCCCCCATCGCGACGGCGGTCGCAATGTGGTGCTCTGGAATGACGGAAAAGGTGGCTTCACCACGTCAACACGCTTCGGGCCGTCTGCGGTGAATATCCGTGCTGCCGCCGCCGGCGATCTCAATGGTGATGGCCGAGTTGACATTGTAGTCGGCGACGAGACTGCCGGCGGTGTCAAGCTCTATCTCAACGCCGGCGGTCGGGCGTTTTTCCAGCCAATCTCGCTATCCACCACCAAGGTGGGAGTCTATTCCATCGTGATCGCCGACTTGAATCGCGACGGAAAGAAGGATGTCATCGTCGGATATGTTGGAGGCCGTGGCTCCATTTTCTACAACACCGGCTCCATGAAGGCCTTCCGTAGCATTCGTTGGAACGATGGCAAGGGGCTTTTCTATGGTATCGCCGTTGGCGACTTGGACGGCGACGGCTGGCCAGACATTGTGTCTGCCCGTTCAGAGGCCCCCAACGCCGTGTGGTTCAGCACTCCAACAAAAAGGTAGTAAATAAATACACCTTCTTCGAGTGGTGCATGCAAGCGTCTTGACATCCAGCCTGGGACTCAAAAGGAAGAGAGATTCGTGAAGGTTTTTGTTGTTTTTGTTTGTCATTGATCCCTCATTGTACGTGGTATACACCTTGGTCCGATCAGTCCTGGGACGGTGTTCACCCGATAATCAGGTTTCGCTTGTGTGTTTGGATCCCGTGTTTTGTTGACATAGATTGTCTACTCGTACACGTACTACTGCATCGGCCAGAAATCCTGGATCAGTAGCAATTGCAGTGACTAGACACTGCTATA
Source organism: Fragilaria crotonensis (assembly GCA_022925895.1). Classification (NCBI taxonomy): domain Eukaryota; phylum Bacillariophyta; class Fragilariophyceae; order Fragilariales; family Fragilariaceae; genus Fragilaria; species Fragilaria crotonensis. The sequence goes on from JAKSYS010000032.1 coordinate 148,048, forward strand.
GAGTGCTGTTTCCATAAATTTCAACATTGTTGCTAGTTACGATAGCCATTTCGATTCTGAATTCAGGCACTCTTCACATATTCTGCACAGAAAGTCGATGAAGGCTCGACGGTCGTTGGGTTGACAATGGAGGCTTCTGTGTGAGTGTAGATTTGTTAATGTGGCAAAGTCCAATCCGCTGGACATTCGAAGATCAACATCGACTCCATCGAAGCAGCACATGAGGTCATATACTAAGAGATGGACAGAATCGTACTCCAGTACCCTGCGTGGTTCTTGAAGCGTCCATGTCTAAAGCCAGGAGGGCTGTGGTTTCTGTCACACACATACTGGGGAACAAACGAATTCCTTGCTGACAAAATGAATACAAAAATACTGCTAGCCCTTTAGATCAAGGTGCTGTGCAAACCCCATAGAAATATGGTGTTGGTGTTGACACTTGGGTTCGAAGTTGGTATTTTGACAATGGCGCTCGTCCAGGTACGACTGCAGCGGCGTCTCCACTTCGGCGAAAGACGGCCGCTTCTTCGGCACTCCCATCACAGCAAGTCAGGTTCATCGTCGTCAATGCTCTAAGCACCTCTTGAATCAGTGCGACAGATTTTAACGATTTCTCAGAGTGCATCGTACCGTTGCAGCGTCCTGATCAGTTCTCGGCTTTCTTTGACATTACCTATTCATCGCCAGATACTCCAAGCACGCCAAATTCTCCCAATTTCTTGGCCAAGGTAAAGAGGTGTCAAAGACGATAAGGTGTTCTTCGTTCCATCAGTGAACAGACTCGTTATTCAAGATGCGAGCGATTCCTGCATTGACATGCACGTTTGCTATTGACCAACATCGTGAATCAAGTCGAAGAAAACCTACAGGGAACTGAGTCAAAATCCAAACGGAGAAGTTGAAGAATGTAAGTCCGATGTGCTCATGTCATGCCAGACCGAGTCGCGCGTCGCAGTGTCTTCCGGCAGATGTAACTAATACCCTTCCTCAGTTCGTTGGCGCCCATATTAACGTGACAGGCTGTTCGAACTATTTCACCAGAATCTGAACTTCTGTTGACAGAACGGCTCGAATTGATGTGTGTAAGGGAAATTACTTCAACCACTTTCGTGATTAATGACCCTCGAACGATCGGCGTATTCTCGCATGGTCAATTGTCAAACGCAGATTTTCCAAGTTTAAGACTGCTGGTGGTTTCTGGAGTGTATCATAGAGTACTTCGATACACTTTCTCGAATACATGCGGAATTGTGTACGTTTATACATATATATGTATGTATGCATACAAATTGGGGAAGGAACCAAAAGCACATAGATATGGAGATCTGGCGTGACCTCGAGCTCCACCTTTCCTGACAGTTGCGGCAGACGGTCTACTGGAACCGGCTACTGTACTGTTGGACTGGCACTGTCCTACAGCCTAGTCGTTCCACGACTACTGTCCTGCTCCAACGACTACTGTCCTGCTCCTTCACACTATCTACTCTGCTGCAACGGCCATTGCACAGATAGTGTCGTCTCTAACGCCGATTGAGGTTTAGCAATCAAGGTGCTCCGCATCGCTTGATTTGCAACTCCGCGACCGTCTCTAAACGGACAGCGACCCCTGTCTGGAATCATTGCGTGAGATCGATCTACTAGTTTAGATTATAAGTTTAGGATTTACTATTTGTGAAGACTGAACCGAACAAACCCTCACCCTAACAGAGTAGACTCGCAGCTTCCGGCTCACGAGTCTCCCAACTGGTTATTTTGCCCAATTTAGACTAACCATCACACGCTTCCTCGCGGCAACTCCTCCCGGGACCTGCCAAGACGAAGAGAGCTCCGCTCCAGTGAGTTAGATCTACAAGGACTGCAACTATACTAGTTTCCAGCTAGTACTAGTCGCCTTCAGTTAAGCTTTCCAAGCAAGAACTAAGGTGCTTAAAGTCTAGCTTCCAGCTAGCTATCCACAGTTAAGCTGTCGGATCCACCAAGTCCTTTATCAAGCACCTGACAGCTCTTTCGAAGATCTCGCTGAGGACCTTGCACTTGTCACCGCTATCATCGAAACGTTACCTCCGAGTATGTCTTCATCTGAAGCCGGTGCCGCTGACGTGGCTGTCAAGCCAGTCAACCCAATCATGGGAGATGTCATTCTACTTTCTAAAGACTCCTGGTCCGCCTGGACAGGAGGGAAACCCAAAGCCGATTGGACCGGTCTCGATCCAAGCGCGCCAACCGAATCCACGTCACCAAACCAGCTCCGTCCGGTCTTTGTCTCCGCGGCACAGAAAGGTTACAATCATCGCCGCACTGGGATGACAACTCTCTTCAAGCCCGCCGACGACTTAATCTCCTTCCAAAACTCCGTCTGGAATCATTTGGTCGATACTGAATGGACAGTATCGCACATCCCTGATCCGACCGATACTGAAAAGATGACGAACGTCGTTAAGTCACATGCCCGTTACACGGTCCAGTCCGCTCAGCAGTTGATTGAAAAACAGCTCGAGCTCTATGACAAGTACGACAAGACGAATGACAAAGCAGCACGCACGTACCTACTTGCGTCGCTCACACCGTTGCTCAGTAACAAGGTCACGGAGAAGCTCGACGAATCAGATCCGTTTCCGATTGTCTGGCTTCACCTTGAAGGCCATTCAATCGACCTCTATCGAGAGATTCGAAGACCTCAAGTCGTCGATCAAGCTACGCCTTCCAAGTCAGTACCCGGGGAAAACTTGGAACAGCTCGCCGCCCAGTTCAGAAAGGATGCTCTCGAACTCACCACCGCCGGCCAATACGATCACAACTTGACGTTGTCGATGATGAAGATTTTCCTCCTCGCTGGAGGATCGGGCAACGAAGACTTCCGCTTTCCACTCCGTGCGACCAAGCAGAAGCTCGAACAAGCTCTCCTTGACATCGGTTTTAAGGAGAAGACCGCTGCGAATGATCACATGAGCTCACTCAGACTCACGTACAAGGATATTTGCACTCAGGCCGAGGATACGTACCGTACCCTTTCGATCGCAAAGAATGGCCACCGGCCAGGCACGCTCGTGATTCCAAGGCTCCGCCACCCGCGTTTGGAAATCTTGCCGTCGAGGTGAATGCTCCCATCACCCGAGCGGAAGTTCTCACTTTGATGCAGAACAAACCCCGCGTCGGCGGCAGCCCAACGAAGAAACCTGGCAACTGCAACAAATGCGGGAAGCCAGGACACTGGGCAAACGAGTGCCCTGACAAGCAGCAAAGCTCCAATCCTCGTTCCCAACGCAATCAGAGCAATCGTCAGGCACATGTCAGTGCATCTCGCAAGCCTGGTTGGCGTTCCACGCCACCAGCTGCCGGTGCTCCAACTACAAAGAAGACGGACACCCACACGTTCAACTGGTGTGCTTCTTGCAAAAGGTGGACGACCACTCATTCGACAGAAACACACACTGGCGTCTCTCGAAACACCGTTTCCAATGGCACTCCTGCCGCAAGCTCCACCGCCATGCTCTCTCTTGTCCAAGACCCATCGGTGTGGATCACAGAAACTCAGAGAATGCCAGACATCAGTGATTTGTTGTATGCCTTCTCCATCCTTCCGTTCTTCTTCAAAGTTGTCTTCCTTCTCGCCATGCTCCCTTTGGTTGGTCCGATTGTCTGGTTCGTTGACAGCTTCGTCGTTCCCATCCTCCTTCCGATCTGGCGATTCGACTACGCGATTGTGCTCCGCACTCTTTCGACAAGCATCCTGCCATTTGTCGATCGCTTCCGTCGTTTGTCGCCGACAACTACACCGCCTTCATCGCTCCGCTCTTCTGGGTTGCAGTAACGAGTTACAGTTGGCGTCAACTTCGCACTGTCTCACAGCCCAATCTCGAAGGCCCTGCGGTACACGCGATGTCTCGCACCGAGTATCGTCGTCATCGACACGAGTTGCTCCGCAACCGTCGTCGTCCTCGTGTCGTTCATCAGAGCATTAAGACGGAGGGTCTTCATCGGAAGTACCCTCTCAATCTTCGCTCGATGGGTCACTACGTCCGTAAACACCAAGCACCAACGGTCGAGGAACAACGACTTCGCGACGAAATTCGCAAAATTCAAATTCGAGTACACGCCTTGGAACGTGAAGTCAGTTTGCTCAGCAAACTGAACTACTACGATCCTACGCTTGAGTCACCTTGGCAACGTCAACAACAAGTTCCCGATGTACGTCGTGAGGGAGGAAACCCGGTCAGATATGGTCAATCCGGTAATCGTGTTCGTCCGAACTTACATCCCAACTCTCCGACCGTTAATCGGGCAGCCGGCCGTCCATTTTATGGACAGCAAACCCGACGTTCACCGGCACCTGTTGTACCTGATCGCCCAGCCTCCCGTCAGCCTCATACTGTTGATGCCAACGATGCCTACTACCGTCCTACTGACCCCGAATACGACCGTAACTCGGTGGATGCACACATGGCTCGTATTGGTGCTCCAACTCTTCTCGAACGCGTCGCCTTATTGGCACCAAGTCGATTCAGAGCTGCGATGTCACCAGAGTCGACGTTCTCTGTGATTTGGGATTCTGGCGCCAGCGTTACGATTTCTCCTGAGAAGCTTGATTTTGTCGGTCCTTTGTCCCGTCCCAGTACCATCACTCAATTGAATGGCATCGCAAAAGGCTTGCGAATCGAAGGAGAAGGAAAAGTTCACTGGTCGTTCCACGACTCCACCGGCAAACTTCGAACGCTCGAGCTCCCAGCTTACTACGTCCCAAAGATCAGAGTACGTCTCTTGTCCACTACCAGTCTTCTTCAGACGTATTCCGATGAAACGATCAAGGTTGAAGCGCACCGATTGACGATGAGCGGAGTCCCCGACGATCCAAATCGATCACCAATTGTTGCACATGTCAATCCTGACAACAACCTGCCGACCTCGCAAGCTTATCGCCAGCCAGCCATTCTTCCTGCCGCAGAATGTCTCAACGCAACCATCTCCGCGGTCAACGAAGCGAATCTCAACCTCTCCGAACCTGAGAAAGAGCTCCTTCGTTGGCACTATCGACTCGGTCACATCAGCTTTCGGAAGATTCAGTTTTTGATGCGCTCAGGTGTCTTAACGAAAAGCAACAACAAGCGAAAACTTCATCAAGCGGCATGTTCCTTGACGGAGTTACCAAAGTGTGCTGCCTGCCAGTATGGCAAACAGCATCGTCGACCAGCGCCTGGACGAGTCAGTACGGCAGTACGTGATCGCGAAGGTGTTCTGAAAGATGGACACTTGGTTCCAGGACAACAAGTTTCGGTCGATCATTTTGTGAGCAGCACGAAGGGCAGACTCTTCACATCCGCAGGAAGGAGTCTCAACAGTGAGCTATTCTGGCGGATGTCTTTTCAATGATCACGCCTCTGGCTTCGTTCACATCGAGTTCCAAACTCATTTGAACACTCACGAAACTCTAATGGCCAAAGAAAACTTCGAACTCATGTGCCGTGATCATGGCGTCATCCCGCAATCCTATCTATCAGACAACGCAAAGTGTTTCACTACGAAGGCTTTTACTGAACGGTTAAGTCTATTTGAACAGATTGTTCGATTTGCTGGTGTCGGTGCTCATCACCACAACGGCAACGCCGAACGCAGCATCCAAACCATCATGTCCATTGCTCGGACGATGATGCTACACTCGGCCATTCATTGGCCCGACGTTGCCGACGCTTCACTTTGGCCAATGGCTGTGCAGCATGCTGTTTTCCTGCACAATCACATGCCAAATCAAGTCTCTGGCCTTTCCCCTGTCGACGTGTTCACAAAATCCAGATGGCAACAACATAAGTTTCATGATCTTCATGTTTGGGGCTGTCCGGTTTATGTCTTGGACAAGTCGATCGCTGATGGAAAGAAGCTTCCGTTGAAACCTCGCAGCACTCGCTGCGTGAACATGGGGTTGTCCAGCAAACACGCGAGCACCGTTCCGATCGTTCTCAATCCATCGACGGGCTACATCACTCCGCAATTCCATATTGTTTTTGATGATTGGTTTTCAACCATCACCTCATCGCTTGAAAGTCTTCCTGACTTCAATTCCCGCGCATGGGCACAACTCTTCGGCGAATCCTACTTCCAGTACCCATTCGACGACGAGGACGAAACAGAAATGTCGATCAATGATGATCCAACATCCGACGCCATCGTTGCCAACACACTTCGCAACATGGACTCTGTCGCAACCGCAATGGACACATCATCTCCGCCGACTCCATTCCCTGTTTCACCGCCGCCAACAACTCAGTTTCCAACTACGCCATCTCTCCTTGACAGCTCTACGCCTCCGCGCCCGATCTCGTCAACGAGGGAGACAGTACATCAACAGCACGACGTCGTCGACAATTCCATTGTTGTCCGACTTCGACGCCTGTTGCAACGGTTGACTCGATTGTTCGCGCCCCACCATTCCCATTACCCTCAGCACACCTCCCGTTCTCCGACCTCGAAACTCCTCGCGCGCCGACTCCTTTGCCTACGCCTCCGCGTCCACCATCTCCGTCTCCGACCCGGATGTCTCCAATGAGGGAGACAACATCGACGAATGATACGTCGTCAGCAAAGGAACCACCATCCGCGCCCGTTCGCTCATTTGCTCCAAGCCCAGCACCAGTCGTTCGTCATTCGCCTCGCCGTTCCACTCGCCAACGCAATGCACCTTCTCGACTCGGCTACGATGGAAATCAAGGCGCCGGATACTTTGTCGAACCCAGCGCTTGATCTTCAAGAATGGTTTCTTGGTCCTCCGCTCGCTCTCAAAGCCTCTCTCTCCGATCCCGACACTCTGACGTACGATGAAGCGATGTCGGATGAACCGAATCTCTCGAAGTGGATGGCAGCCGCTGCAAAAGAGATTGCCAGTTTGGAGAAGAACAAGACGTGGATTGAAACGGAAATATCGAACGCCAAGTCTCGAATTTTACCGGGCACTTGGGTTTTCAAACGTAAACGGACACCCGACGGTGTGATAAGCAAGTACAAGGCACGGTACTGCGTACGAGGTGACTTGGAAGAAGGTGAACCTGAAACCTTCGCACCCGTGGTCGCGTGGAGCTCCGTTCGCCTATTTACAATCCTTGCTCTGACGCTCAATTGGGACACAAGTTCTATTGACTTTAGCAACGCATTTGTCCAGGCTAAGTTGGAAACGCCTGTTTGGATTCATCTACCTCGCGGATTCCAATCTCCACGTGGAAAGTCTACGTGCCTACAACTTGTCAAGAGTTTGTATGGTTTATCTGTCGCTCCGCGACTTTGGTTTGAACATGTTCTCGAGGCGTTCACCGATCAAGGCTTCAAACAGAGCACCTTGGATCCATGCTTCTGTTCAAGGACACCATCATGGTCGTCCTCTATGTCGATGACGTCGGAATTGCGTACGCGAACGAGTCCGATTTGAATAAACTGCTCGACGGTCTCGAACGACGTGGACTACAGTTCACAAAGGAGGGCACGTTTACGGATTTCCTTGGCATTAAATTTGTTAAGGATGCTACGAATAACACCGTCACGCTCACCCAGAAAGGACTGATCCAGCGAATCATCGACGCCACAGGAATGTCTGACTGCAACCCAAATTGACGCCAGCTATTCAACTTCCACTCGGCATCGATCCTGACGGTGAATCGTACAATGAATCCTGGAGCTATCCTTCCATCGTTGGAATGCTCCTCTATCTCTACGAATACTGACCTGACATTGCCTTCGCCGTCAGTCAAGTTGCACGTTTCAACCACAGCCCAAAGAAGAGTCATGCCACTGCCATTAAGACCATCATCCGATACTTGCATCGCACTGCTGACAAAGGCACTATCGTTCGTCCCACTGGTGACCTTTCCATTGATTGCTACGTTGACGCCGATTTCGCCGGCTTGCATGGTCGCGACCCCGACTATGAGCCCTCAAGCGCCAAGTCCAGAACTGATACATCATTACGCTTGGCGGATGTCCAATTTTGGAAATCGAAGCTTCAAACCGAAATCTCTTTGTCGACTCTCGAATCGGAATACTCAGCTCTCAGCGCCAGCATGAGAACGCTCCTTCCACCTGATCGCTCCTCAGTGAAGTGATCGCTGCACTGACTTCCACCACAGTTCAAGTCGACGATCTGATGTCGTGTCTTCGAAGACAACAACGGCGCTCTTCTTCTTGCAACCAAGCAACGAATCACCAACAGAACGAAGTACTTCCTTGTCAAATGGCACTTCTTCTGAGTCATGTCACCAACGGAGACGTCAGTATTCTGAAGGTCGACACGAAAGAACAGTGGGCTGATTATCTCACTAAAGGTCTCAACCGTGAGACTTTCGAGCACATACGCAAGCTCGTGCAAGGATGGTAACCTTGCCTTGAACAGCTCCGCTGTTCAAATCTGTGAATGACAACATCACCTCTCTCTCAAACGGCTAACTAGATTGAAATGCCGATGTGACGAGAAAATGAAAGTGATGCAATTGTGAGTCATGCGCCGCATAGTGCGTGTTGCAGTACACCGCACGTGCCCTTAGCGTAGTGCGATACAGTATACTATATTACTAGTATCCAGTACTACAATACAATGGCCATGTATAGTACTTGGATATACCGGTAGACTAGTAATACCATAGTACAGTGCAACAATAGAACACTGATCCTGTACAACAGTACAACCGTACAACAGTGGAATGAGAACTGTCTGACATCTCTTGGAGACTCACTGAGTCTCCTAGATGAATGAAAGAGAACAGTCCAATCCCACCAAGGATGGGACTGCTCTCTTGTTTTAAAACTAGTCTCATAACTTTTAATAAGGTGCAACTATTAATCCTTTAAAACTAGCTACAAATTAGCCTCCAAAATAAAACTGATTACTTCGGCGTAGGGCACAGTGAATTCACTCCCAGTAGTCAGTACATCACCATGACGAACAAAAATAAAGGTAAGCGCAAAGCGTCTGAAAATTCGTCTGCGGAACATGTCGCATTCCGTCAGTCGAACTCGCGTTGAATCCGCCGTCGATTTATTTTGATAGGCCCAAGAAATCGACAGAGAAATCTGACGATGAGGGCAACTATAAAAAAATCGACGTCCCGATTGAAGCCGGAAATGCGAACTCCAAAATATCGAAAAGAGAATTCGTTTGTTTGGAGACTACGACACCTCGCCAGAAGCGTGGGTGAAGTGGCGCATAGAGCTCGAGGAGGTCATTCGTGACTATCCGCTCGAGTCTGGCGAACAAAAGCGTCTATGGCTCTTGCACCATTTAAGGGCAGTGCAAGGGACAAATTCCAGCAAAGATGGCGTAGACTTGATACGGAGAACGTAGCGGGTCCCGCACGACAGAGGAAAACTCCAAACAAGATTTTCCAGCTGGTTATGATGGAAGTTGGTAAGTCTTACTTCCCAATCTTGCATGCGTACCAGAAACAGGTGGTGTACATGCAGCATTACCTACGCCTTGGAGGTCATACGGTTCGTAACTTTGCTACGCGTTTACGCGAGCTAAATAATTACTTACCGTATTTTCCACGGGAAGAAGGTAAGGCTGAACCGTCTAAATTGTCTGATGACGACTTGATTCAAATTCTCAACCAGGCGAAGCCTGAAGAATGGCAAGCGGTCATTCTTGGTGCGAACATCGAGCTTTATAAGTTCGATTTTCAAGGCACTGTTGATTATTTTGAGAAACTTGAACTCAGACAGGCACTTGAGGCCAAACGTCGTAAGGTGGACAAATCCGATAACCCTGAGGGCACGAAAAAAGGGCAATTGGAACGGTAAGTCCGCTGACAAAATGGCAACGGCCAAAACACAGTCGTCTAAGTATAAGAAGTGTGCGCATTGCGGTCGTACGAATCATACTACGAAAGACTGTTGGTTTAACCCTGAGAACAAGGGGAAACAGAAACCTGGTAAGAAAAATGTCGGTTTTACCGACCGAAATGTCTTGATGACGCAGGAGCAGCTTAACGCTATCCTTGAGCGTCTTCCACGCAACCCGAAGTCTGGCAAGCGTAAGGTCCGCGACTTTACACCCGAGAATTCGGATGCAGAAATCGTGGAAATGTTCAGTCCCAAGACAACCATTAGCACAGTAGAGACTAAAGAAGATAGTGACGAAAGTTCCATCTACTTTGGTTCATTTTCTAGTGAGATATTGCCATCCAAAGATGGCCATGGCAGTAAGAGACAAAAACAAAAACACAAAACCACCGAAGTCGTGGGCGAAGTGATGGGAACAGGCAAACCCGGCATTGTTCGCATTTTGCTAGACACTGGAGCATCTGCGACAATTATACTTAAGGATGCGATACGGGGGCTTAACTGGACCGGTATTCAAAACATCACATACACGATGGCACACTATGGGTGGTCAATTCGTAACGAAACTGCAACGGGAAATTAAATTCAAATTACCCGAGTTTAGTACGTCAAAGATAGTACAATGGGTGTGTCACGAGGACACACATACGTTATGCAAGAATGCACAGTATGACATGATCATCGGTGCAGATTTACTATCAGAATTGGGTATCGAAATTAATTTCAATACACAACGGATAGTATGGGAAGGTGTAGAAATTCCCATGAAAGAAAAACACGTAATATCCGATCTACAGAATGCTACAGCTATCTACTACCACAGTATCGAACCTACGGTACTCAAGGAAGCAGAAGCGAGGCAGAAACGTATACTGGATGCAGACTATAGTGCGTTAGATCTGGATGACTACGCACACATGGATACGCACCTAAGTAACGATCAACAAAACAACTCGTACGTTCGCACGAAAGTATCCGAAGTTGTTTAGTGGAGGACTGGGCGTACTCAATGTACCGCCTGTACATCTCGAACTACGGCCCTTAAGTAAGGATGAGAAGCCGTATCACGCTCGTTCCCTGTACCAAAATGCTACGAGGAAACAACGAAGAAAGAAATTCAACGCTTATGTGACATAGGAGTATTAACGAAGTGCAATGACCTGAGTGGGCGGCACCAACGCTCATACAGCCTAAAAAGACTGGTGACGTTCGAGTCCTAACGGACTTTCGTGTACTTAATAGGTACATAAACGTAAACCATACCCGTTACCCAAGATTGCAGACCTTCTTCAGAAACTTGAAGGGTTTAATTGGGCAACGGCTCTGGACTTAAGTATGGGCTACTACCATATTGTCCTGGATAAAGAATCCAGCTATCTATGTACAATGATTGTACCCTGGGGCAAATATCGCTACTGTCGCCTACCTATGGGTTTGAATGGCAGTCCTGACATCTTTCAGGCCATAATTAATGACATTATGGGCGATTTGCCTAATGTGCGTGCGCACTTAGATGACATACTGATTACAACAGCAGGTTCCTACGAGGACCATCTTCAGCATGTTGAACTCGTGTTGCAACGCCTAACTGATGTTGGCTTTGCCGTTAACCTACGTAAATCCTCGTTCGCTGTGACCGAGCTTGATTACTTAGGATATTGATTACTCGTCGCGGTATCCAACCTCAACCTAAGAAAGTGGAAGCGATTATGCGGCTGACACCACCAACTACCAAACGGCAGTTAAGACGTTTCTTAGGTATGATCAATTACTACCGTGACATGTGGCGACGTAGAAGTCACATACTAGCACCGCACGGCGCTGTGTTCTGCCAAAGCTAAATTTATTTGGCACGATAAAGAACAGAAAGCATTTGAAGACATTAAGGCCATAATAAGTCGAGAGACATTACTGGCTTATCCTGACTTCTCAAAAGACTTTCACATTTATACGGACTCCAGTGATTATCAACTGGGAGCAGTCATAATGCAAAATGACCGTCCGTTAGCTTTCTACAGTAGGAAACTTAACAGCGCTCAAAAACGTTACACGACTGGTGAACAAGAGCTGTTATCCATAGTAGAAACACTTAAGGAATTCAAAATATACTATTAGGTCAAAACTGATAGTACATACCGATCATAAGAATCTCCTATATCAGAAAATGTCCACTGATCGTATAATACGATGGAGACTCCTGATAGAAGAGTTTGGACCTACCTTTCTACATATAAAAGGAGAAAAGAACGCATTGCTGACGCCTTGTCAAGATTAGATGCGAACTTCAATGAGAAGTTACCAACAGAGCCTACAAATGATACGATGGCTTACATCTTCATGACAAAACAGACGTTAAAGAAACTGACTTTCCGTTAAGTCCTATGCTAATCGCTAAATACCAACGGTTAGATAATGAGCTTAAACGAAGAAGTACGAAATCAAAAGTCAGAACTTCAATACCAAAACAATTGAAGGAGTTGAGGTCATTACGTACCAAGGAAAATATATATTCCTATTCAACTTCAACAACGCGTAGTGGCTTGGTATCATGAGTATCTAGCACACCCAGGCGAATCACGCACTGAAGCAACGATACGACAAACATGTACGTGGCCAAAATTACGTAGTCACGTTGAGACATTCTGTAAGACGGTCGACGTGTCAACTATTTAAGAAACAAAGGAAGAAGTATGGACACTTACCTCCTAAGGAAGCTGAAGAACTTCCTGGTCTCGTGTAAACGTAGACTTGATTGGACCATACGTTGTACGTACTCCAACGTCTACGCATACACTTCGCGCGTTGACTATGATTGATCCCGTAACAGGATGGTTCGAAGTCATAGCAATACCAGATAAGAACGCACATACTGTTATGGAAGCGTTTAATAATACGTGGTTGACGAGATATCCACGACCCCAACATATAGGGTATGATAACGGTTCTGAATTCAAAGCACAATTCAAACAAATGTGCGAATTATGGTATGAAAGAAAACCGTCATCCAGTTACAACCCACAATCAAACGGTATTGTAGAACGAGTACATCAAGTACTGGGTAATGCACTTCGGACATTCGAACTCGAACAAAAAGAACTCGATGCGAATGACCCTTGGGGACCGTTCCTAAGTGCAGCTGCGTGGGCAATACGTAGTACAGTACATACTACATTAGATGCTACACCCGGACAGTTAGTATTTGGACGCGACATGTTGTTGCCCATCCAATTAAAGACGGATTGGGCTAGGATAAGACAACGTAAGCAAGATACTATTAACGCCAATAATAAAAAGGAAAATGCTAAACGCATTGAACACGAGTACCGTGTTGGCGAAAAAGTCCTACTAGAAAAACCAGGACTGATCTCCAAATTATCCGCCCCACGTACGGGACCTTATCGGATTACTGAAACCTATGCTAATGGTACAGTACGCATTCAACGTGGCATTGTCAATGAACGTGTCAACATACGTCGACTAACACCATATAAAGAACGCGTACCGCCCAATTAGGGAAGCGAGTGCAGTACACCGCACGTGCCCTTAGCGTAGTGCGATACAGTATACTATATTACTAGTATCCAGTACTACAATACAATGGCCATGTATAGTACTTGGATATACCGGTAGACTAGTAATACCATAGTACAGTGCAACAATAGAACACTGATCCTGTACAACAGTACAACCGTACAACAGTAGAATGAGAACTGTCTGACATCTCTTGAGACTCACTGAGTCTCCTAGATGAATGAAAGAGAACAGTCCAATCCCACCAAGGATGGGACTGCTCTCTTGTTTTAAAAACTAGTCTCATAACTTTTAATAAGGTGCAACTATTAATCCTTTAAAACTAGCTACAAATTAGCCTCCAAAATAAAACTGATTACTTCGCGCGTAGGGCACGTGTGACTGGTATACCGTACCTACGTCTCAAGCAATGAGAGGGAGAGTTGCGGCAGACGGTCTACTGGAACCGGCTACTGTACTGTTGGACTGGCACTGTCCTACAGCCTAGTCGTTCCACGACTACTGTCCTGCTCCAACGACTACTGTCCTGCTCCTTCACACTATCTACTCTGCTGCAACGGCCATTGCACAGATAGTGTCGTCTCTAACGCCGATTGAGGTTTAGCAATCAAGGTGCTCCGCATCGCTTGATTTGCAACTCCGCGACCGTCTCTAAACGGACAGCGACCCCTGTCTGGAATCATTGCGTGAGATCGATCTACTAGTTTAGATTATAAGTTTAGGATTTACTATTTGTGAAGACTGAACCGAACAAACCCTCACCCTAACAGAGTAGACTCGCAGCTTCCGGCTCACGAGTCTCCCAACTCTGACTGACAACCTCGATGTCTTGTAACGATGTACAGTACCATGTACCATGTACTCTAGTACGGAGTATGCGGTATACCGGTATGCCTTACTAGAGTACTAATAGCACTCAGGTACTCCAGTACGTTCGGCGGTATGTGCACCTATTCATACGGTGGACTGACATGTGTCATGACTTGTATGTAGAATTGTGGCGCACGCAGGCAAATGAATCAATGAGAGCCTCACAATGGGATCGCATGAAGTGGTGCGCAAGCGTTCTGGCTCTACTTGAGATGGCGCACTATGTCAGGTCCTTCTCGCAAATTGGATACCGACGGGGCTCACAATGGCGGGTGCATCCTTCACCTGTGGTATGGCGACGATTTTCATCCCTTCAGACAGATGGTGTCGCTAAGAAAAGAGTGGTATTTCTTGGAACGCCGGAAGTTGCTGCAGATTCACTCCGAGCCATCTACGAGGACTCCCAGAAGGTGGAGAGCCAATACGAAATCGTTTCGGTAATAACTCAGCCCCCGAAACGTCGAAAACGAAAGGGCAGCGTAATCGCTTCGCCGGTGGGTCTAGTGGCCGACGAGCTCGGCATCCCCGTTCTCTCACCAGAAAAGGCAAAGGATCCTGAGTTTCTAAACGACTTTGAGGAGAATGTTCGACCTGATTTGTGCATCACCGCTGCATACGGGCAGTACCTCCCAAAACGATTCCTAGCAGCGCCTACCTATGGCACTGTCAACATCCATCCATCCCTTCTGCCTCGGTGGCGTGGTGCCAGCCCAGTGCAGCGTTCGCTTGAAATGGGAGATAACCCCGTTGGTGTTTCCGTCCTCTTTACTGTTTCAAAAATGGATGCCGGTCCAATCATTGTGCAGTCCGAACGGATGATTGGCGATAATGATCAAGCCACTACAGTACTACCGTTGTTGTTTGACATTGGCACACAGACTTTGATTGAGGTCTTGCCGGACTTATTGGACGGTAAGATTACAATGGAAACGGCCACTCCACAGGACGATGCGCTTGTCGTGGAGGCTCGCATGATTGATGCCTCTGAGGCAGAACTCAAAGTTTGGCAAGAATCGGCTCTAACATGTCACAATCGTGTACGTGGCTTCTCCATGTGGCCAGGAACCTTTTGCTGCCTTCAAATCGAAGGCGAGGAGCCAATCAAGTGCAAGATTGTGGAAACAAGAGTTCTTGATGAACGCGTGAATCCCACTCAGGTTGTTGAAATCGGACCCTCCAAACAGGACGGCCTGCGCCTCGTATGCGGCGATGGCTCTGTGTTGGAAATCATGAAACTCCAACCTGTAACCCGCAATGTGATGGATGCCAAAAGTTTTGTTAACGGATTAAGGGGAAGAGCTTTGACGTGGGTCGAAACTCCTGTTATGGCAGAAACCGTGGGTGTTGAGTAGTGATCCCAACTCCAGTTGTTTCAGGCGAATTAGCACGTCTTAGTATCGCTGCGATCGCCATCATTTATGCAGCTGGGGGCTGTTTTATAGCTTTCATCTTCCAAGGAACGTCCATCCTTTGTCCATAAAGGTTACGTTGGTATTGTCTGCTCGTTGTTTATATCTCTTATGCATTCCCATATCCCATTATTAGCAATGAACCATCTCGTCGTGCCGTCGTTGTCACCACACAAACACACAACGTAGGTACTGGAGTACCTGGTACCGGCACTCGTATCTCGCAGTGTCTTATCATGTACGAGTATAACGAAAAGCGGTACAGTACAAGTACTAACGGTAGTATCCAAATTCGGGCGATTGTACTGGTACAGGATGCTATAGAGGATTTGCACTGCCGCGATCCGTGCATGTATGCGATACGTGCACGATTTTGCTCTTGTTTCCATGCAGATTGAGCAATCACGTCTGAAAGTTGACCCGGATCGTACCTGGTACCGCGGGGATTGGGTACATGGTACATGAACACTGTGGCTCTATTGAGATAATACCAGATACATACAAGCAAACAATTGAAGTTGATCATCTTGAAAGGTTAGACCGCATCTCTGATTTCACGCCGAAGCCTAACGCTCTGATAGCTGTCGCCACCCTGCTTCTGACGAGGGCAAAATGTCGTTGAACGACGACCTCGCTTCGTTGCTACGAGTCAGAAATCGACTGGCAAACGCTCCAGATCATTCGCTCCCCAAAATTTTGACTGGCTTACTGCCCAGATTGTTGTCAAGATTGGACAAGAATGCTGTTGCATTACTATCAGAAACAGAAGATGAAGAGATGCAACTGCGTTCTCAGATTCAGGCACAGCTCGTGGGGATTCTTTCCCACGTTTTAGAAAGAATGCGCGGGAATGAGTCCTTACCCGCTCCATGGGTCGAGACCATCGTTTCCAACCTTGCCGATGCCCAGCGCCATGCGACCCGCACCATGGCGGCGTCACTACTGAAAGTGGGGTTGCCTCGAATTCAGGAAGATTCGACTGCTCTCTCTGAGATTCTATCAGTGCTGTTTGGAGTCCTGGATCAACTTCACCACGCTGTCTTCCTCTCCGGTAGTATCCCTTCGCCCGCCTCTCTCCAGGATCGGGCAATTGTTAGTTGGCTGTGCTTGGATGTCATCGCTCAAATCTATCACATGAACCCTATGCATGATATGGATCTCGTGAAGTTTGATCCTATTCTCTACAAACCACCAGAGGGTGTTGTTCCGGCACTTAATGTTGTGAACGCGGTCAATCAAGATGGTGCTGGAGTCTTCGATTTGTTATATGACATGATAGTGTGTTCAGTGGAAGACGAATTCAGCGGGCTTTCTGTTGAGGGTCATAGCAGAATCGTCCATCGACGAGGAGCCAGTGTTCAACAAAGGCGCAGACTTCTGGTTGAGGATCGTGACATGATCATCCATCGACGAGGAGAAGGTGTTCAACGATGGAGCGAATTGGCAAAAGCATATTTGAAACGCCTTAAGTTCAACTGTTTTCAATATGCAGTGTCACCTCTGCAAAAAGGCTTGTTCCAAGGACCTGAAGGTTCGGTCAACTTCAAGCGATGCTTAATCTTGAATGTTCTGATGGCGTCAGAAACCTCCGAGACTGGTAGAATGGCTTCTGGCTGGATGAATGAGTACCTGGCACGACGAAGGTTGACAAAGCGCGGAAACACGTTTGAAACTGTCGATTTATCTTTATGTGATTTGCCCGTTGCCGTATCACTTCTACTTCTTGTTCTAGGCGATTCTGTCGCATCGACTGTTCTCTCTAACTACCACGATCAAAGAGGGATGTGGGAAGAAATATTTGGACCTCGATCGCAGGAACCGACCCTTCAGCGTTCACCGCTTCCAACCACTCTTTCTGCACGAGCAATATCGTTTGTGACGAAGCACCTGTCGGTAATCGACCCTGATGCAAGAAATGGGCTGGCACTCCTTCTTGACCTTATTATGGCAGTGCAAAGCGCGAGTCTTGGCCATTCTGAGAATGCTTTAATCCATCTCATCGACCGTATGTTCAAAGAAGGCGAAGGGCGGCACGACCTTCAGCAGGACGATATACTGTATGTTCCAAACTTTCGAAAAAGATGCTTCGATGCTGCAGTTAGCGTCATTAGCACAAGTTTGGATTCTCTCGTGCGTACCGGCCCAGAAGTTGATGTGGCAAGGCGACCTCAGCCAAGGCATGACGGGCTTATCCCTGATCGGGATCCCCATGATCTGTTGGCTCGACATCGTCAGCTAGTAGGCGGAAGAAACTATGGTCTTGACGAGAGCATTCGGGCGCGCAATGTTGCGTACGATCTCATCGCCACCCTTGCGGACCAAGTTGAGGTCAAGGCAGATAATCGTTTCTCCTTTGGCATACCAATCCTGCTCTTGGTGAGCTCACAACATGAGGGTAAATTTTCCCTTGGAAATGTCATCAAATCATTGGATGCTGTTCTCAAGGTGTACATTCAGTCTCTGCATATTGAGGATCAGTTGGAAAGCGATGTGGAACAACATCTAAGTGAGTCAGCCAGTCTACTTCCTGCCTTGTTGGAAAGTATTTGCTGTGAGTTCCAGGGAGTAAGGATGGCAGCGTTGAGATGGATTTCGCAGTTTTTACCTTTCCGTGATCGTTTCGCTGCTATGTACCTACTGGATTTCCTTTCGAATGACCAGGATCAGGAAATCGCAAATGCAGCAGCCAAGGCCCTCCTCAGTTTCACAAAATCGATCCCATCAATAGCGGCGAAAGACACGCCTGTCTTCCGGTTTTTGGACACGAAAGATGTTTCTTATAACGAGATTATTGAGCGTGAGCTTATGGATCGATCAGGCATAGTTGCGACCGCCTTCAAAATCCCGGTACAAGAAGCAACAATTATCCTGCGAGACAATGATTTTTCGTTGGTGAATACTCTTGTTCTCGCTGCCATTGACCGAACTGCTGCACTGACGGCTTCGGGAATTCTGACTGCAAATATTGACGCGAGGGACACTGATGCGTGCGATGGAAGGTATACTTGCGGAATTTGCTATTGTGAGGACATTGCTGGTGATGAAGTTTTTGGTTTGAGCTGCTCTCACTTCTACTGCTACGACTGCTGGCGATCGTACTTAAGTAGCAGATCGGACGACGGACGCAATAAAATATTGAATGCCCGTTGCCCATCCCAAAGCTGCAACGCTCGAGTGCTAGGGTCCGATATCGAGGCGATTTCTCCCGATCTGGTATCGGCTTGGAACAATTTTTTGATATCTGACTTTGTTGAGCGGGCTCGTGAGTTTTCATTCTGCACAGGTCCTGACTGTACCATGATTGCGTGGTCCATGACTGGAGAGAATGGGGCAATGCATTGCACGCGTTGCAATTCCGAGTTCTGCTTTCAGTGTCGCAGCTCGCCCCACTCACCAGCGAACTGCTCAAGTGTCAAAAAGTGGAACGAGGTCGTAGGAGATTCGCGATTCTGGATCAAGAACAACACAAAACCCTGTCCCAGTTGCGGTGCTCCAATCGAAAAGAATGATGGGTGTAACCACATGAAATGCAGTCAATGCGATCACGACTTTTGCTGGATTTGTCTCAGTCGACTTGATACTCATCTGGAGCGTCACGAATGCAATAGATTCGATCCCGACGCTGGGCACCAAAGTCGGGATGTTTTCTACTCTGAGCGTTTTCAAGCTCATGCTGGGGCTGAGGACTTTGCCAAGATCCACCTGGAAAATATTGACTCCGACCTCCAAAAGCTAGCTGACAGAATGTTCGACCTCAACGATGCAAGCGTCGATATTGTCGAGTCCTCAAGAGAAACACTGCTAGAGGCACGTCGTTTTTTGAAATACTCTTACGTCGCAGCACGTGACATAGCGTTGCGTTCGTTGGATTTGCGAGCCTTTGAAAGCCACCAAGGGACTCTTGAACTGTTTGTGGAGAAGTTGAGCAGTCTTTCGGAAAGCAGTCTAACTGTCATCTACAATGATAAGGGGGAACAAGCAGTGCACTTGCGACTGCGCTCTTTGGCTT
This sequence comes from Fragilaria crotonensis, assembly GCA_022925895.1. Lineage (NCBI taxonomy): Eukaryota > Bacillariophyta > Fragilariophyceae > Fragilariales > Fragilariaceae > Fragilaria > Fragilaria crotonensis. The sequence goes on from JAKSYS010000032.1 coordinate 167,680, forward strand.
TCTATGCCCGATCGGTTAAGCGCTACATGGAGCGAGTCCAGTCCATCATTGCATCACTATGATAAAATTGCTCGCAGTCGCTCGCAGAACAACTCCATTTCTTGTGGGGTCGTCATGTACGACACGGACGCTCGGACGAGGTTTGGAACTTTTGTCCGTGCTGAATCAAGTGGGGTTGAAGTGGCGGGAACGACGCTGACATCAAACCGATTCCCGTGACGATCTGGCGCGAAGAGCGCCTCTTTCACAAGCTCTGCCTCTCTGTCCGTTTGGAAAGTTATAATACCGCTTTTTGTCCCTGGATAGTAGAGAACTACTTTGCTTATGCCTTCCAGACGCTTCTGCATTTGGAGCGCATTGTGTTCGATACCTTTCGCGATGACCGCCATTCCGCCAGCATCCTCAAGAGCATAGCGGACGGCTTCGCCAAATCCTAGCTTGATCGCAGCTGAAGACTCGTAAAACCCAAATCTCTTTGCTCCTTCTTGGAAGTTATATTCCAGAATGACGTTGGGGTTCTCAGGGTAGGTCAATGGTACTCTGGTTATTGGCGCACATTCATGGTCGACGTGACTCGGAAGAAGTATCGACGCTGTTGCGCCATCAACAAACAAAAATCCACTTCCACGTGGCCCTCTTAGATACTTCCGACCTGTAGCGCAAAGCCCGTGACAACCAATGTCTTTTACATTCACATCCTGCTGGCCTACTGATTGACAGGCGTCGAGAAGATAGAAGGCGGAGCTGTCATGCTTGCGGAGGATACGACCGACCTCCTGAACTGGGTTGGCAACTCCAGAGTTTGTCGGGATATGCGTTATGCAGATTAGTGCGATCCTTGTTGGATCCAAGAACCCTCTCGAGGTCTCATATTTACCCTGCAGCATATTTTCTAAGATGTTGAGGTCTAGCATTCCAGTACTGACAGTTTCAGCGTGCACGACTGACGGTATGACCAAAAGAGTCCACTCGTCATGTTCTTCTGCCCACTTGACCATTGCCACCACTTGTGCGCCATATGCATTTTCACCGATAAGAATAACCTTATCGCCGGACTTTTTTCTCTCGTGGTGTTCAACCATGGCATAAAAGAGTCGGGTCCAGGCTACGGTAGCGCTCTCCACCAGTATGATCTCGGAGGGTTCCGCACCAATTAATTTGGCAGTATTTGCATACACTTGATCCATTTCCTTTTCGACGGCGGCAGCTGCTGTATATCCACCGATTCGCTGCTCCAGGTACATGTGATCAATTACGCGCTGAATGACCCTGGAGGGCGACGGCGATGCTCCGGCATGGTTGAAGTGGATCACAGTCTCCCTTAATGACATCTCACCAGCGGATGTAGCTGCTTCTTCACCCACTGCTTCCACTCCACCAAGCGTGCGGGGATACGATTGATCGTCTCTTTTCGTCATCTTCGTTGTCGACGCTGCTGTATGAATTGTGATCTGGTGCATTTAGACCCGCACTACAGTAGCAGTGAGTTTGTCACGTTTGAGTGTTCCAAGATCAAGAAATCTGATCTCGCTCCGATTCATGCATCCGGATCTTTCTTCTCGCGTCTGAAACCTCCACCGTTCGAGCGACATAGCAAAGTAGACAGTAGTAGACTACAATACTCGCGTACTAGTCGAGGTGGAGCGCAGTACACACTACACATACTGTGTTGCTTACGAAACGTCCTAACGGGAAGAATTGCCTTTATGCATAAGGATAGTGGCTACGCCACTCTGACTGTACTCCGATTACTTGATTGTACTGGAGTACTCGAGTACCGGGATTTCTACAGTACAATTTTTACTGGTACTTTCCTACCATCCGCGCTCCGAGCAGCATGACATGTCTACTAGCTATGACGACATACAAGTACTGGTACTTGTACATTACAGGAGCGGCTAGATGGACGGTGTACCGGTACGCGGTTAACGGCGTACTGAGTACTGCAGTAGCCGGATTCCCCATCTGATGGCGTGTCCCATATTCCGTATCTACCATCTGTACGTCAGCCGATTTCCATCAGTGCATTGAAAACGTGCGTCCAATCATCAAAAGTTATATCGCAGAAGAATAGAAGGACAATCTTCGCATCTGTCATCTGGGTCTACATCAAAATATTCTTTTGAGATAGTCGACGGGTGCAGCTCAAAGACTGTACAAGCCCCATATCATGGAATCCTCAGTCAAGAAAAGTGTTGTCTTGGTGACGTTCGGTCTGCGGCGCTTGTCTCTCCTTGTGATAGTTGTGGGCCTCACCCTTATTGATGGCTTTACAATTGCTGCACCAATGTCACGACGAATGTTTCTCCGACATGATGGATGGGTCGAAGGTTCGGACGGTGAATGGGAGTGGGTTGAGGACAATCCCAACTATGTGCCACCCACGATTACCGCAACATCCGAGGCGACGCCAACATTGCCCTCTGGCGCCTTTAAGCCGAAACAATCCTTGGGACAGAACTTCCTTCGTGATGGGAATACTGTCACCAAGATTTTGAAAGCCTTTCACAAGGATGCGACACGGTATCGAGCGACTGTCGAGAAAATTGTAGAGCTAGGGCCTGGAGCGGGGGCTCTGACGGATCCCTTGGTCAAGACTTACGGGACCGATGTACTGCAATGTATCGAAATTGATCCCCGGTCAGTAGAGTTACTTGCTGAGAAGCATCCAAATTTACTCGTTCGTCATCAGGATGTGCTACAAGTCGATTATCCCAAAATGGCGCAAGAGGTGGGTCAACCCTTGGTGGTATTCGGAAACTTGCCGTATTACATTACATCACAGATTCTGTTTGCACTGGCAGACGCCAGTCACTTCGGGGCTGTCGATTGTGCGACCGTAACTATGCAGTGGGAAGTAGCACAACGAATGGTTGCATCTATCAAAACGAAGGACTATGGAATTCTGAGTGTTGTCTTTCAGCTTTACGGTAAGATTGATCCATGATGTAAAGCGGGCTTGTCGCATCTCGCTAACCGTATCTTTCACAGCGGACACCAACTGCCACTTTAAGATCCCACCAACAGTATTTTACCCGCAACCCAAGGTAGATTCCGCACTAGTGGGGCTTCATTTCTTGGGTCCAGCCGCCTTGCGAGCGAGATTAGCCGGAGTTGACCCAGCACATCTACGCAAAGTTGTGACGACCACATTTGGACAACGGCGTAAGACAGTACGTAACACATTGAAAAAGTTGGCGCTTCAGATTTGTGACGATGATGATGTGAAGGCCAAAGAATTGTTGGATTCCCCGCCACTGCCTCTCCCGGAGATCGTTCTGGAGGCAAGAAAAGGTGGAGATGCATTTGCAGCCACCCAGGAGCTTCCAACGAACTGGGCATCAAAACGACCCGAAGAGATGACATCAGGGCAATTTGTTGAGCTTACGAGGTTATTTTACGGTCCAGAAAACGGGGCTGTGGACAACTCGAAGCCGCTTGGCTCCAAAGTTTGGAGGAAGCTCAAGCATGGTGTGGCCTAGTTTCCCCTCCTGCTGGAACCAGTCTACTCATTTTTGCAATGTTCCTAAGTACTTTCTGCGATTCTGTGTGATGCTCCTTATACTATTACAATCCCTGTCTCGACCGTTTCGCAAATCAACGACAGTTCGATGCTTTGGGTATCAGGTACTACAGTCCTGTTTCGGGCAAAGTCGAGGTTCATTCTTCCCGTGGCAATTGCATCAGATGTCCTCAGACCACAGTGCCACAGCACTACCGGTAGTAATCTCAAATCTCAACATACATGGTACAGTTGTTCTTGCACTGCATTATAGAGAGCTTATCAAAGCGCCAACGATGAATATCAGAAGATATCAGCGATGAGCTATGACAAGAGGACGCACGACTCCGTTACATCCTACTCTAGGTGGTACTTGTACTAGCTAGTACTCCAGTACAAGTACTTGTACTCCTTTCAATATAACCGCAACTGCACTCTCGACTCTCGAATACCGTTAAAAATGATGCTATAGTAGATACAGTCTGCTACTCCGAGTATACAGCAAGCGCAATTTCCTCGCGCTAGTCACGCGCGGTGCGAGGTTTGGCTTCTTCTGCTGTTCTGATGTGGCAGAACCGGAAATCACATGATGCAGATATGCAGATATGTTGCACACAGAACATGTGAGCGTGATTTGAATCCTACTACACACTACACACTGCCTTAGTTCAACCACTTCGATACATCCATTGTCAAACAATGATGCTGCGCTGTGTGTTGGTCACCATCTTCTGTCTAGTTGCAGTTTCCTCCTTTAGTTCTGGCCCAAGCACGGCCACCCGCCCGAGATTTCTCGTTGGAACCATCTTGTCTCAAAGCAAGGACGATGGCGGAAGCACTGAATTCAATCCTATGAAAACTTGGAGCAACATGATGTCTACGATCGACGATATGATCGACGATTTTTTTCTACAAGCGCATGGGAAACGGGGAAATTTTTTACGGGAAGAGAAAGGTCAACCCTTCCGGAAAAGTAGAGGGACAGTACAACGGATTTGGGTTGAGTGACAAACAGCGCATTGAAGACTCAAGACTCGTCAAGCTGGCTCGAATCGAGCAGAAGAGACTCAAAGAGCTTGAAAGGAGCCAAAAGTAGTTGAAATGCCATTGGCGGACGGACTGGAGCCTACTTGTTGTTATCATCATTTTCATGTTTCAGTGGCGCCTAATAGCGACCACCGGACGCTTGTTTTCATAACAGTAAGGTGATCCTTAGGTCGATTCTAGTTCCTCACTGTCCAAGAATCTTTTCAGCGAACGGGGCCGGGTTAATCATTTTCGGTCAAACAATTGCACCTTAAAGCAACCATCGCAAGCGACACTTCACTTCTTAGCAACACATTAATATTACTGTTTTTCGACATCTGAAAAACTGGAACCGCCCTTGGGACGCCATCAATGATACTCTCTACTCGTGCTAACACGTAGCTAGTCAAGATCTGGCCTTCAGCGTTGTCATTAGTGTGAGCTTAGAATGGCGAATCGGCGAACGATACAGTAACCTGACGAGCAAATTCGTACATTCGTACACAAGTCATCAATACACGACTGCCGGTACTTGTACTTGTACTCTAGTAGTCGACATGACATTGGACATCAGCAGGAGCACATAGTAGCAGTAGTCGATAGGGTCGGCAAGTCTGGAGTCTGTCATCGTCCGCGCGAAAGATCTGACTGCAGAACCGTCTACGATAGCAACAAGCAACTACTACCTCGTATATTATACGTCCACCATGAGCTTCGGAGGTCGCTCGCGAGGAACCAACACTGCCACCGGCGCAGCAGAAGCAGAAGATGCTGAACAAAAGGCTGCTGAACGGAATTTGAAGCGAAGATGCGTAGACTATCATAACCCCGCTGTGATTGATTTGTCGCAGCGGCTGTACCGCAAGACAGCGCGCTCGTCGTACATGCGCTCATCTGCCGAGTATTTGCAGCCACATTCTTCCTACATCAGGCTCATGGGAATGCCTATATCTACTGTCTCATCTCCTCTTATCAGTGAATCCTTTCTTACTCACCTAGCTCACGTGACGAGGGCGAAGAACTCGACGCCTGTGATGTGCCTGAGTTGGACTCCTGGTGGTAGGCGATTACTGACAGGGAATCAGGAAGGAGAATTCACCCTGTGGGACGGTATTACGTTTGGGTTTGAATTAATCATGAGTGCGCACGATACTTCCTTCCGATGTATGGCGTGGAGTCACAATCGAAACTATTTACTGACAAGTGACGCCGGTGGCAACATTAAGTACTGGAGTCCGAGTATCGCACCAGTCAAGGAGCTCGATAGCCACGGGGGGAATGCAATCCACTCCTTAAGTTTTGCACCTGGTGATACAAAGTTCGTTTCTTGCGGAGATGATGCCACGGTTCGAATCTTTGATTGGGCCACCATATCTGAAGAAAGAGTCCTTGAGGGTCACGGTTGGGACGTCAAATGTGTGCAATGGCATCCCAGATCCAGTCTGATTTGCTCCGGATCCAAGGATAATCTCGTCAAGTTGTGGGATCCGCGCGATGGAACGACATTAAGTACATTGTATGGTCACAAGAATACAGTCACCAAGGTAGCCTGGAATGACAATGGTAATTGGCTGTTGACAGCCAGCCGTGATCAACTTATTAAAGTCTATGATATCAGAGCAATGAAGGAACTTTGCTCCTTGAAGGGACACAATAAGGAAGTTACGTCGATTGCTTGGCACCCTCTCTACGAATCTGTCTTTGCTTCCGGCGGCATGGATGGTACACTTCTATATTGGAATGTTGGCCCCAAGGGCTCTGATGATCCCGTAGCCAGGGTACCCTTTGCCCATGATATGGCCATTTGGGATCTCGCGTGGCATCCTTGCGGGCACATGCTCGCAACAGCTAGCAATGATCGTCAAACCAAGTTCTGGGCCCGCAACAGACTAGGAAATGCTTCAGGATTGCCCGAAGAAGAATCGGAAGCGTCGGCAGAGGTCATCAAGGACGAAATGGAACTCGGTAATCATGTCGGCATTGTAATTGGAAAGAGGGGTGCCACAATTATTTCTATGCAACGAGCCACTGGCACTAAAATGCACGTCGACCAAGTTCGACGTGTCCTGCAAATTGAGGGAACCGTCAAACAGATTGAAACGGTCAAGAAGCGAGTTGGTGCGCTGCTGGAGCGAGTATCAAACGAAGATAGTCGCAACGGCGGTATGGGTGGACACTATGGGCCGGCAGTTGTTATGTAGCATGCAGAGACATACGAGTACACGATAAGTTTTGGCGCTAACAGGATTCTACGTCTTTGACCATATCAAAGCCAGTTCTCGACGGCCTCGATCTCCAACTAATTCCTAATGCTACTTGTTCCTAAGTGTTTAGCTAAGGTTACCCATATGAACAACTGACATCGCAACGACAGCGGGAGGTTCAAAGGTGCATTTTGATATCGACCCGAAATACAATCAAACGCCTAGCATTCCTAGCGTCCACACGTAAGTTTGCGCAGACCTCCCTACGCATTTTCAAAGAAGGGACGTGAACATTGATGCCTGGAGTGTAAAGATCAGGATATCCGTCGTGTCGCGGTCAGGTACTCTTGTTCTGCTCTCTTGCGAACTGAATTCAGCTGGCCGAGGAGAGTGTTTGCCTTGCTGAAACACATCTCGCGCTTGCGCCACAATTGTCGCTGCTTGTTGTTTGCCGTGTGGTAAATCAAATGCTTGGAGAACTCTTCTGGATCAATAGGTATGATTCGCTGTAGGTTACACGCGTTCAGTCTCGTAACCAGATGGAGGCCGCCACTCCAATACTCCACGTTTCGAAGGTCTTCGCCGTCAAACCGGTAGTGGGGTGGGTCATACGGTGGGAGAAAGCCACCTGGGCAGATTTCGGTGTGCCACCTCCATATTTGCGCCCGACTTGCCATCCAACCACCCATATTGTTTATGTACATGCCTTTCGACGGAGGTGGTCGCGGCTCCTTGCCGAATTCGTTGTTGCGACCGGACCAGTACTCGCCAACAACCTCTTCCGGTTGTTCCGCCATTGGGCCTCGCTGGAGTACAACCCAATCGAGCATCGACTCTTCTGGCATCTTGCGAATCCCCAGGGCCTTGATTCCAGTCTCCCATAGAAACAATTTACTCGGTTGAGGTGACGTGGGGAGTTGGGGTGTCGCCGTTTCTGTGCTGACGCGACAGCAATACTCTGGATGGACTTCGCCTGTTGAATTACCAAACTGCAGATCCACAGGGATCGGACCAGTATCCTTTTGTGCAGGGTATGTCGCTTCGTCAAGCAACACCTCCACACGTATCAAACCTGGAATCATACGGCGTAGTTGCGTTTTTGTGAGCTGACCGTGGAAAATGCGCTTCAAATCACGGTTCGATGTCCTATTCAATACAAAGTCTTTGGGCTCTATGGGCGCCAGTTTCTCCAGTCTAGCGAGCTCTTCGGAGACTTTCAAGTTTTGTGACACTAATTCCCCCTTGACCAGCATATCATCTTCAAACGCAACAAAAAAGTCATAATCCAGGAACTTATCTTTGATAACAAAACGATGTTGCCGTGCCAGTGCTCTTGTAATGTGCTGAATGTGCTTATCGGGAACTTCGAGTTTGTAACCCAAAGGAGTGGCATCATCCCAGTAGTCGAAGTTTACAGCCGGTGGGAGTGCTTGTCGAATCAGCGAAAGCCGTTCGGTCCGGAGTTCCCAATGACAGACGAGAAAGACGTCGACTGTGTAGCCAAATTCCATCATACTTAAAACTCCCTCACGCATCACCGGTATCAGAGATTCTTTGAGCCGGTCAGAGCCGGATTTGGTTGCTCGTTTGCCCGTGTTGTATTCTGCCAATGATGTGATGATGTAGAGAATTCTTAGACTCCCAGTAGCATTAGACGTCATGGGCGTTATTGCAAGAGATCTTTTCATTGACATTGAATCTGTTGACGACGAATTGGACGTTCGATGGTCCAGATCTTTCCGAAGTGGTCCAGCTCGAAACATCATGACACCACTCGCCTCCCAGTCGTTTTCGGCATGAAGGCATTGCATGATCGTTAGAAAGTGGGCACCCACGATCAAGCTGATAAGTGCCGAGAATGCTATTAACAGTCTCTTGCCATCGTCAGTCATTTGGGTCGTGAAGACGACGGGAGTTTGGGAGGTTGCAATTTGCAATGCCTGAAGGATAACTGATGTGGACCTTTGTCACGATTTGTTGAGGATACCCATCATTTATGATGTGAATGCACACATCTCACACATCCACCGTGACAGAAGCAGCACTCTCGAGACGATCGAGCTCTTTCCTACTGTGGTGTATGCATACTACCGGTAGTTCCGCACTAGTGACTGCACGCTGTGATTTTTAGTGTAGAAAGCAGTACTCTAGTACAGTACAAGTAGCCATCTGTACAGTAAACACGTGTTTCATACCCGTGCAATGCTCAGCAAGCTGGGCTCCCTACCAAAGATACGTGGTACAAATACTCTATTAGTAGTAGTATGTCATACCTGGTACAGTAGTGAATGGAAGGCGCACATCATCCGTACTACCAGTATGCATTATGCATTATGCATATAACTCAGAACTCCTAACTCCAAATGAATCCTCCTTGAATCTTAACATCCAAACGCACTCTAAAACGTATGTTGGCACTTCCAATGTATGTCGGCACGTCGGCACTAAGTCGCCAAGACTTTGGCCATGAAGGGCCTCTTCGCAACACCTCGGTCTTTGCTCCTTTTCATCTTGCCATCGGCGTCGTGCATGATCAGTGTTCCTGGCGAAAGCGTTAAGTCGCTCACCACGCAAGCTGCCCATGGTCTCGGAGTATTGCCACTTCGCATTGATGGTGTTTGGTATGACTTGAAGGATTACGCTGACAAACACAAGGGCGGGAGGTGGTTGTTAGAATACGCTCGAGGAAGAGACGTGACCCCCATCTTTCATGCTATTCACATGCACGGTGAAAAGAAAGCCAAAGCAGTGCTCGCTAATCTTCCAACACTTGACATTTCTGAAGTCCCATTACCGACTCGAACAGGGCTGAGTCGCAATCAATTAGAAAGTGAACGAGCTCTTCAAGGTCCTTACGTCTTTGCGTTGGATGATAGTGTTGTTCGTCAAGTGCCTGAGATTAATTCTGCTCTACGCCGCGACCTTCAGGCCATGGTTCTCAGGAGATTCCCAAATACCGAATCTATGAAGGCGACTCCGAAACACTGGGCGAGAACGGTAGGGTTTGCCATGCTGTGCGCCACTTGTTGGATGGGATGGCTGCGAGGTCACTTTCTTGCTACGCTCATGCTGCCGTTGGCTCAGTGGCTTCTGGCGGCTCACACCGTCCATGAGGCCACCCATGGTGCTCTCAGTTCTAACCATGCTATCAACTTTTGGGCTCAATTCACGGCGCATCCAATTCTATTCAACGTGTATGTATGGATTCCGCAGCATGTCTTGTCGCACCACCAATATACCAACGACCCTCAGCACGACGTTGATGTACATCATTTCGCCGCTGCACGACTGGCTCGCGAACAAGAGCCTTACGTGCAACCATCCAATTTTAACCAAGGATGGACATTTATATGGAAAGGTTGCTTAACTACATTAGGAACCTGCATCTTGCAGCCGTTGCGAACCTTGTTGGAAACGACAACGCCGAACTTTGACGTGAATATCACCCCTATACCTGCAGCTGTAAGCAAACGAACGCTACTACTCAGCATGCTTCCCTCATTCTTTGTGCTGTTGTACCCAGTTTTTGCTTGCGTTGCAGGGGTTATGCTCCCTTCTGAGGCACTCTTTGCCGAGATTTGGCCGTGGATTGGAATGAGTATCATCTGGACGACGATGACACAGACATCTCATGTGCAGGAAGCGACGCAATGGAGTGGCACCTACGATTCATGTTGGACCGCGCAACAGATAAGTACTGCGCTCGATTATTCAGTCGGTAATCCGATCATGACGTGGGCCACCGGGGGACTCAATAATCAGGGATTACACCATACAATGCCGACCATCTGTTCAGCGCATTTCGCCGAGATGTATGATGAGTACGAACACATCTGTCGAAAGCATGGAGTTGTTCCTCGACAGACACTTGACTTGGCATCGGCCTGTCGAGAATGTTTGGAATTCGTCTTTTCGCTGAACAAGCCTGGCGACTCAGCTGCGTCGCTTTAAGTGATAGGCGCTGGCGTCTTATGGCCAACGAACATACTCGGCTTTTTGCGGACCTCAGTTATAGTTTTGCTCTTCAAGGTTATTCTAGTTCAAGTATTAGAATCGCCTCGTTCCCTCGGGCTAATGCTTTGACAATAATTCACTAATATTTTATCCCTCTTCGAGTCATTCGTCATTGGTCTGTTCCGGCTTTATTGGTGGATTGTGCGAGTATCCTCATGGATCAGTTCACAGTCCTCTGCAAATCTAGGAAACTAGCACCAAATGTTGATGGAGCTCGTGATCGAGATTGCTTCTCAATAGTCGTGTATGCCCATGTTATTGCCCAGAGGCGTGAGCGTCATGACAATGGTCCGAGGCCCAGGCCAACATTGCAAATTTGATCTGCTAAATTTGATGTCCCTGAAATGGCTGCCCTTCGCGCTTGGCACGGGAAATAACATGTAAAGGCGGAGTTGTTAGTTGTTATGTCCTTCATTTTTCTCTTCCATGTATAACAATGACTTACAACGTACTCCCCGCACAAATTCTGTGTTGCTTTCTTGAAGTAACCATTTGATCTTCTTCATTGCCCAAACTGGATTCCATACTAGGAGCAATTCACATGTTTGCTCCGCTTTTATAGCCTTAACCTATTGCTTTCACTTGGCAGATGATTAATCTGTAACCAGTGATATTCTTGTCCGTATCCACCATTAGAACGACATTGTCAAGATTAGCAAAGTATTCCTGTCTTTCAACACTTGTTCTGTTTCAGTTGTTGGTGCTGAGTCTTTGATGGCAAATTGCTGGCTGAAACTTGTTCTTGGCCAGTGTTTTTTGTGTTGTGAGCTTGCTGTATGATGGAAGGCGCATCCTCTCCACATTTGTTGTCCCATCAGCTCACCAGGAATAGGGATGGGGCCATGAGTAAAAAGGCTTATAGCTTTTGCGGGGATTGAACCTTCATTTTCATCAAAGAAAGCATACCAAACAATGCTGGATGTGTTGCCAACTGAACATACTCATGCTCCACAACATCTCAACATGATTAGGGACTTCCTTTCAATTTGCACAAGAACCACCTACTATATGGGCTAGTACGTGAACAATGATGCCAACAAAAATGGGTGCTCCATTGGATCAATCATCCAGCCAGCAAATATCTGGGCTGTTCATCCTGGAGCATAATGCCAACTTCCCACCCAGGTGAAATTTGAGCTCACAAGATGGTGAGTCTGCAAGAGTTACAGCTCAAGCTCCTGCTGTGCCTAAGTTTTTCAGCGGTGGTTGGAGTCATCTTTAGCTACACATCACATGCATCGATGAGGATGAACTCCATTTGGTGTTTGATGTTGAGGCATTTGCCACGCCTGCGTGACCCAAGCGAGCTTACCTTGCATGCCTGGTGCATCCTGCAACTGCCAGGTGCCATTTGAGCATGATTGTCATACCTGCTCCTGCCTCTTTGTACAATGGGGATGTTGTTCAAGTTGAGTAATGCATTCACCAGGAACATGTCCATTGCTGGCAGCAACAAGTTGTCTTCACTCACCATGCGGAGTGGCTTTGGTGGCCTCTGCTGGTGCAGCTCCTCATTGCCCTCAAAAGCCAGGAAGCTGTCAAAGACGTAGGACAGCACGTTGGTTGTGGATTGCGGCTTGTCTAGGTCATCCTGTTTCACCAACTCTTCCCTGTGCTTCATTTCTTGGTTGTTCACTTTTATAAACTCGTTCAGCGGAATGGATCCAAGAAGGGACATAAATCGCCTTATGTATACCCAATTTGGTTCATTGTGCACCTCAAGCCGCAGGATGCATCAGAAATCATTGACGATAAGTCAGCGGCAATTTGTGCTGCTCCTGACCTTGAAGGATCAATCTAAAGACCATCACGTTCAATAGCTAGATGACCGATGCCACCATCGAAATGGCATGTTGGCCGCCAAGACCCTTTGCCGTTTTTTACTAATGCTGCCGTAAGAGCGTGCAAGCATTCCACCCACCCACCTGTGCAGCACTAAGATCATTTATTTTTTTGTGGTTGATGTCCTGTTCTGCGATGAAGTTGCCCCCGTTGATCTCACCATCCAAGAAGCTCATCTTTCCTAATCGTGGTAGCATGCGCTCCATCACCAGAATAACCCAAGAAGGTACCGGGCACTGATGCCTCACAATTTCAAGAACCTGCTGGATAAAGTCCGATTTGGAGTTGACATGCTGCGGCTGGACAGCCAGCAAAGCCATTTGTGACCTGCTGGTCACATTTGGCATCTGGGCTGGAAGGATTTCACTGCAATAAATGCCTCCTAAGCCAGCTGCTCTTTTGGAAGTTTGGTCAGCTCCTCAATTAAGATGGTATTTAACAATTCATTGCCAACGGGTTGAAGGGCAGATGTGGTTGGGGGTGCACATGCCAACAGTACCAGCAGCATGCAGACAGGTTTGTACGCCGTTGTTCCATCAAATGCTACGCTGCAGGCAATCTGGTGGACTTTGTTTGGCATTCATGCCACAACCAACAGCAGTCTTGCACCGCTGCTGCATTCTTATTGCTGCCAAGCTCAACGACAGTTGTCTCTTTGCACATCACGGCGTGAGCCATGGAGGCAGCGCAGATGACAGTCAGAAATGCCAACAAGAAGGTTCTGCATAAATATGTTGTAGGCCTTGGGATGTTATTTGTGCATCATCATACACAGATTTATTGCCTAATCATTCCACAGAGGAGGATTGTTGAAGCCCCTATCAGTAATCTTGGTGATGAGTGCTAACATTATCTCAACAAAAGTGCTGGACTGAAATGACACATTGTTACAATTGTAATTGCTGAAATTCAGGATGAGTGAATTGAGACCTTGCATAGGCCCGTCAATTGAGCCATCGGACAATACCATCTGCTTGCCAGGACCAGATGTCAGTGTGGTCAGAAAATGCATTAAACACCTTTGGAACTATTACAAAGTTTGTCATTGATACTACGCAAGAACAACTGTAAGGCCTTGATCTGGATTGGAAATCCTCAGCCTGATCATACTTGGAAATCATTCTCATGAGTAGTTTGAAGTGGCAGCCCTTCTTGTGATGGGCCTCAAAGCCTGCCAAACAGCATTATGGGTGGCACCCATGGCGTTTGATTGATTAGTTGGAGGTACATGATGCGGCCGGACTTTAGGTTCATTTCTTGGGAGCATACTACATTTCGATAGATTATTCAGTCGGTTGTCCACAGTCCAAACTTTGGCAGCACGAAAACTTTGGCATCTCGAAAAGCTTGACCTTGACATTGGCATTGATCGGAACCATTAACAACCTCCTGTGATCTCCTTCCAAGTAGCGAGCGCTCACGCTCGGGGGTGATGATAGGAGATTGGGTGGTCCACGATCGTCCACACAGGAGCACACACACGAATACCGGAGAACGATAAGCAATTCTCTTGGCAATGGCGGTTCGGCGTTCGTAGTGTACGGCACGTAGTTCGGAGTGTGAGTTGGACAGTGTCGTGGCGATGCTTACTCTTTGATAAACCTTGTACCTCTATACCCTTACGATCGAAGACCGGCAAGAGTGCAATTGAAGTAATATAAGGTTTAAAGTAGAAGTTGTGAGTGGAGTACATGAGAGGTACTCCACTAATTAGACTATCTACATACCTGACTTAGTAACAGGTATGTCGGAGTGCATACGCACCGGGCAGTACTGTATTGTGAATACGGTACCAAACAGCACGGTGCTATACACGTACCATGGACATATTGTAAGTCGTGACGAACATGCAGTGACACACTCCCCCATTGTATGCGTCATGAAGATAAAAGCGAAACAATGAGTACACAGGAATGCATTCGGGAGAACGGTAACAATTGACATTTAGTCGCGTGTCATCCAAGGCGCGCCATAGTGACCCATCAAACGACGAACGTGTCGGAAGTGCAGCGTGGTGCCGAGCGCTTTGGTGAGAGCGTCCGCCGGATTGATGATACCAGGGATGTGACGGATGATATCGCCGTTGGCTTTCCATTCTTGAATCGCGAAGTGTTGAATATCAATGTGTCGCGAGCGTGGTGTTGGTCGGCTCGAGTTGATCATCAAAATCGCAGCTTGATTGTCTTCATACAAAATCGTCGGCCCGGGTTGTTCGTAGTCCAACTCAAGGAGGATGGACCGCAGGTACTTGGCAATCTTGGCGGCTTGGACAGCGGCGATAAACTCGGCCTCGGTTGAGCTCGTGGAGACAGTGGACTGGACCTTCGACTTGTATGCAATCGGACCACCGCAGAGCATGAAAGCGAGACCGGTGATCGAGCGTCGTGTGCTGAGATCCGTGGCATGAGCAGCGTCGACATAACCGGCGAGGGAGGTGGGCGATTGCGGCTGAGGGAAGTCGGGCAACGATGTGTCGGACATCAGAACGACGAAGTCTCCAACAGGGAAGGTATCAATCGGAGCAGGGCGCCAGTAGATCAAACCCCAGTCTTTGGTCATACGCAAGTAGCGTGCCAAACGACGCAACGAGTCGAAGTGAATCTTGACAGGATGATCCGAGAAGCGTGCAAGAAGCGTGACGGCGAAGCCAATATCGATACGAGCAACGACGTAGACGTAGATCACACAACCGAGAATGCTGCGATAGGAGAATCCGGCACTGACTTCATATTCCATGAGTGCGGTTGTTGGGAGGCGGCGTTATCGTAGTCAAGGAACAGTTGCGGGATCGTTGACATGGCGATGGGTTCGATTGGACGCTCGCTGGATTCGCGGTTGCCTGGCGAGGACCATCCATAGTGTTCGAGGAATCTGTCGATATACGATTCGCAGGTCACTTGGATATAGTGGCGAGATTGAATGATGTCAACACCATTGAACGAGTTGAGGACCCCTTCATCGCGTAGATCAATCTTGTCCTCAGCACAGATGACTGCGACCAATTTTCGAATTGATTCGACGTTGCGGCATCCGATGGCCAGATCATCCACTTGTCGAGAGATAAGCATCTTCCATCCATCGTAGGTGCCGTGATACAAGCTGCGTTCGTGCGTGGTCGATTTGAAGCCATGCCGATGCAGAACCTTGTTTATGAAACGCTCCCATAAGGCACCGGATTCTGGATGCCCTTGCAACGCGTGTTGGACTGGGAGCACATGATCGCGAGGCACGTTAAAACCGTTGCGAATGAGAAACCAGTCGGCGTACTGTTGGTCGATGTATACAAACGTCGGCTGATCGGGAGGTGGCGAGTTGGCGTAGGCGTTTGTTGCGTCGACCTTGATGCAAATGTATCCCTCGTTCGCACACAGGGCAATGAACATCCGCATGCAGGGTTGCTCGATGCATGAAGAGTATGTGTTTGCAAGTTTCAAGGCGGGAGCGGCGCGAGGGGATCCATCACAACAATTGCGTGCCTTCCGAGTTCCGTCGGCCTTGATGGAGTAGTTCCAATGCTGTCGAAGGATAATGGCGCCAGCAGGTGGGTAGACGGCGGGTCCATACATCTCTTGCTTTGCCATGGAGTCAAGTTGCTTTGCCTCCGCAAGTTGCCAGTCGTTCCAGTTGGATAGACGTTGCAGCTTTCGGCGTGTGAAACTGCCAAGGGCCTGTTCTTCTTCGGTCCCAAAAGCGGTAGTATTCAGACTGCGCATCATGAGCAGGAGCTGGTCGTGTGGTAGGGGCTCATGCATCGTGATTGCGATACGGGGCTCCGGTGCTGCTGCGTTTGGGAGTGGAAGAGGCGCAGGGACGGGGGAGGTGGGAGCGCGAAGAGAGTCGATGAGGCGAAGCTGGTCGACAGACAAATGAAGCGGGCTGTCGTTCGGGCGAGCGTTGACAGGGATGTAGCGGTCTGGCGCGAAGACAATGGTGAAGGAGGCAGCGTCGGAGGCGGCGACGTTCGTCAAAGCGAGGACAATGGACTCGCACGAGAAAACGGAGGTGCCATCAACAGACACGATATAAGCCCCGATGTATTTGCGTCGCACGTTGCGGATGCGGGCAGCCGAGGTACTGGGGACAATGCCGGACAGATAACCGCGTTTGCGAATGTGGCAAGCGGAGATCTCGAAACCAAGGGTTGGGTGATCACACTTGATCGCCTGCGTGATGGAGTCGAGGCGATGAAATGGATCATCGGTGACTTCAAGGTTCATGGGAGACAAAGAAGGGCGGTCGGCAGGAACGACACCGTCGGGAGCTAAGAGGCGGAGAGCCTGGACATTGGGGGGTGCATCCGCGAGATCGTTCATGCCTTCGTCGAAACGAGCGTGTGTGGCCGTTTTGACAAGAGAACTCGCGAGATCAAAATAATACAGGATTTTGAGAGTGCGAGAATAACCAAGAAAAACACCGAGGCGCGAGTTCGGAACGACACGTCCATAGCGTGTCGTAGTGGGACGCACGTGGACACGGCAACCGAAGGTGCGTAGTTTGGACAAATCGGGGAGTTCGCCGCCGCACAACTCATGGGGGCTGGACATTCGGGCGCCATGTGGAATAAAATTGTACACGCGTACGAAATGATAGAACGCGTACGGCCAAAAAGCAGGACGGAGACTGGCGCCGGTCAACATGGCACGCAGGGCATCACCAATAGTCTGATGGGGACGTTCGCCGGGCCCATTCTGGTGGGAGGAGTCGGGTCCTGTGAGCTGGGTTTGGTAACCAAAGTTGGCGAAAGTATCAAGGATTTCGCGGCAGCGCCCAAGTTCTCCACCACCATCCATCCGAACATATTTGCCGTTACATGCGGGGGCATTGTTGGCGAGCCACTGATTCAACCAATCCACAGGCGGGGCTTTGGTGGCGAATGCACGACCGATCAGACGGCCACTGAAGTGGTCGGTAATGAGGACATAAGCAAGTCTCCCCATTATGTCCGACCAAGTTGTCGAAACGCTTGGAGTCGGAGCTCTTTTGGACCATGAAAGCGAAATCGATGCCGAGACCTTGAAGACACTCGGTGGCTGTCATGGTGTTGGAGTGTCCACGTGGAGTCTTGCGAAGCTTCGAAGCCATGCAGACAGCGCACTCATCGATGGTATCGGGGAGGGACAGAGCAGGCATGCCACGGGTGTGCTTGTGTAACTCAGAGAGCCGACGAAAGTTCAGATGGCCGAGACGCTGGTGCCAAAGCATGCGTAGGGCAGACCGGCCGAGGGAATGGACGAGAAAGACCTGCATGGATGGGGAGGTATCGTCATGGAACTCGGGGTACACGGGGATGGAATGGATCAGGTTGCATGTTCAGCGCCGGAAAGTATAACGGCGTCGGGGCCTCAGGAGTGGCGGTGAGCAACGATCGGACAATGAAACGGTCGGACCCGCCGGGCAAGGGTGCAAGGCGATCAGCCGGCGAGGGGAGCGACAAGGGATCGGTGAAGGTGAGACCACCACGGAGACGTGTAGGTTGAAGGCGGATGCATATATCCTCGGTAGCGGCGGACGGAGTTCGATGAGGGAAGCGGATCATACCGACGCGGTCTTCAGAACTGGTCATGCTGTAGCCATCGGAAGCGAACTGTTTGGCGATCGCGCAGTGACTGATGATGACGCCAGGGATGGAGGCGGTGTGGTATGTGCGTACGAACACACGACATGGCGTGGTAGGTGTGGATACCAGATCCGAGGAGACATTGTCAGCGAGGGACGGAACAAGAGCAGCAGGAAGGCAGAGGAAACCGACACCATCAGGATGATGAGAATGGCTTCCAGCATCAAAGAGGCGGACCTTGGAGCTCGTGCTGGACAGGGGCGGTACGAGAAGAGAAGGAGGCATCGCTTGTCGTACAGGCCATGGATCCATTATCGGCGTGTGCGAAGACGGCGCGAGATTCGGGATCATATGTTTCGGAGAGGCGGCGAAACAGGAAGCTGGTGGAGTCGATCGCGAGTACGTCTCCCGGTGTATGAAATGGAGTGAGTCGCTGCAGACGGACTCGAAGAACGGTAGCGACATCAGGAAGGATACATGATCTCGGGTCGGCATCGACGAAACACATCTCGAAGTCCCGGATGAAGCAGGGAAGGAACCACGTAGAGCGTTGAGTTGATATCCGTCGGGGCCTGTCGTCGTCGACGTCAGTGGGTTGCGATGAGCCAGTACCGCTGGGATATGAAGATGCGTCTGCATCGTCATTGGTCGCCAACGTGGTGGACGCCGCATGAGTGACAATGCTGCGAACGGAACGCGCGAGTGCGGCAGGGGGGCGGCCATCGGCGTTTCGCATGTTGATGCGACTCCGGAACTGGGAATGGGCGGCGGCAACCTGATGTTTCAACTGCGGGTGTCGTTGTCCGAGACTTTCGGCAACAATGTAATCTACAAAGCGATTACAGTCCGTCAGCGTATGCCCTGGTTGATTACACCCGATACAGGCAGCAGATGCGGCCTGATTGTGTGACATGGCGCGGACGAGAAGATCCATCTCTTGTTCGCCCAACGAATCGGGTGTCCCTGAAAGGGCATCAGCGGACAAAGGAGCGGTCTCGATGCGACGTATGATGGGAGTCGATGACGAATAACGGTCCCTTGTGTTGGACGGAGGTGGTGCCGTGACGTCGCGTCCGATCTCAATGGAGTATTGGACGAAAGTCGTAGCAAGCTGCGACATGGTGAGATGAAACGGAAGGGCATCTTCTGTTCGACCAGTGCGGCGATCTCGTTCGACAAGGCGACGAAACTCTGCTCGCCATTCGGTGGCGAGATTACGAACGCTTAGGTCTAGCGCTTCGTATGCCGAGTAGTTGCGCCCCGCAATACGTTCGCGGGCGAGGAAATCTTGGAGTCGCCGAAGATAGGAACTAAAGAGCTCTGCTCGACGTTGACGGGGGATTTCATTGACTGTGAGACTTGCTGCCTGAAGGCGAGGGTGGTGAAGTCGGAGGAGAGAGTATACGGCGTCGTATCCAGCGTTTGCGGTGCAACCTTGAACAGCGCTATGCTCTCGGCTGCCGACTGGGAAGACGGTGTCTTGAGACAAGACGCCGTAAAGCAATGCAGACATGAACGCTTCTTGGGTGCGGACTGATGCAGGGAGCAGGGACCACCAACAACCGTGGATGTTGTCTGGTTCCACAGATTCGTATGGCGGACACCATAGACCCCACTGCAGGCAAGTTGCACAGAATAGTTTATACCAGTGGACGAAAGAATCTTGGCGAAGAGTCATATTTCTGAACAACAGTTTTGCGAAAATCTTTGTACTTGACTTCGGAGGACATGAACTGTTGCATGTAGTCCTCAGACTCGGCCCCATACGTGATCGGCGCATGCGAATTTGCAGTGCGCCCGGAAGCATGGGTGAACTGAGTTCGAGGAGTACCGTCGTCCGCTTGGAAAGCTAGTCGACCACGTGGTCCGCGAGGTTCGGTGGTGTCGCGATACCCTGCGCCCAACTTGTCCGGTATGATGACACCTCGTCGTCGAAACGAGGCCGGGCCCTGTTCGCAGGTTCGGGAATGTTGATGGGCATTCCTCGAAAGTTGGACCCTGCAGTGTTCGTCCGTTCCGTAGTCTCGTCTGGAGGGCCCGTGGCGTCGTCGAGGAGTGGAGGTCCAATGAATTGTAGATCGGTTTCATTTGGACTTCTGTTCGCTGTGGGCGCCGGGTTGTCTTGCGGAGCGGATGATTGAAGTCCAGAGACTCCCGTTTGGGATTCTCGATGATCACTTTCGTCGTCGTTCAAACCCCCGACCACGGAAGGAATAGTGGGTGGGGAACGCGATTGACGTGGGAGCTTTGAGATGGGAATCTGGAAACGAATCAAGATCTCAACGCGGACGAGGTCAGTAACATTTGGGCGATTCCGAATAGTTTGATCGATCAGGCGTTGTAGTGCTGGCCTGCGTAGTGACTGAACTGCACCATCTGCCTTCCGATGAAAAATTGCGAAGCCGGCATCAAAGAGCGGAGTAGTTGATTGGTCATCCAACCAAATGGTGTCTTCGATTTGCTGGACAACGTATCTCTTCAACACAGAAAGGTAATCGTCAATTAATGTCGCATTTCCGGTGTCGTATATCTCTGTGAGTGGTACATCTGCCACAGGACAATCTTCAATGTCCACTACCATCACGATGTGGTCATCAGGGTGATATAATCTCCCTGGCGACATCGTATCGACCATTGTGATGCGTTGGGACTTGTTAGCCACTAGAAATGATACTGAAGGTATTTGGGCTCATAACCTGTGATCTCCTTCCAAGTAGCGAGCGCTCACGCTCGGGGGTGATGATAGGAGATTGGGTGGTCCACGATCGTCCACACAGAAGCACACACACGAATACCGGAGAACGATAAGCAATTCTCTTGGCAATGGCGGTTCGGCGTTTGTAGT